>SKCR01040583.1:0-42215 GCA_019454045.1 Zanthoxylum bungeanum | reverse complement strand
AGAATTCTTTCTATCTCATAAACAGGTTTATTTGCTGTTGTCAGTACCAACGGTCTCATCACTAACTTCTCTGGATTTTCCCAAGTCGCTGCTATTGTAGCCAATGCGTCTGCCATCTGATTCTCTTCTCTCGGTAGGTGCTGAAACTTACACTCGGGGATAACCTGTGCCAATTTTCTGAGGTGAAAAAGGTAAGGCTTCAACGTTCTTCCTTCAATTCCCATTCTCCTCGCATCTGCTGGGCTACCAACATAGAATCTCCGTAGATTTCCACACTCCCGGCCTATCCCGGCTTCAATCATGCAGTCAACCCAAAGCACATGCTTCATATTCGGCCATGTTGTTAGTCACCCTGAATGTCAACTCTTGGCCAACGCAAGTCTCTCCCTCGGGGGTCACTATCACGATCCCGATTCCGGCTCCCTTGTAATTCACTGCCCCGTCAAAATACATCTTCCATCTCTGAATTGTTATTGCTTGGATCTCTTCATCTGGAAACTCAAACTTATACTGATCCCCCTCAACAGGTTGCAATGCCAGAAACTCCGCTACTGCTCGCCCCTTAATCACTTTGGAGGTGAGATACTCAATGTCAAACTCTGTCAACAATACCAACCATCGGCCCAGTTTTTCCCACTAGTGAAGGCACTGAATGAAGATATTTCAGAGGATTCTCCTTTGCCACTACCTGGATCTTGTAGGACTGGAAATAATGCTGCAACTTCTGGAAGCCCATACCACTGCAAGACATATCTTCTCAACTTCCTGATACGAGCCTCATACGGAAGCAGCTCTTCTTACTCAGATAATACACTGCATGTTCTACCCCTGTCTCACTGCTCATTGTCTGTACCATCATAGCCCCCAGTGCTTCTGATTCTATAGCCAAATACAATATCAAAGGTCTGCCCGGTCTCGGAGGTTTCAATACAGGTGGCTTTACCAAGTACTCTCTGATCTGATTCTGTCGAAGGCGGTCTGACACTGTTCATTCCATCTCACTGGCTGATCTTTTCTCAACAGTTTGAAGATAGGCTCACATACCGATGTCAACTTGGCAATAACCGACTGATGTACTGAATCTTCCCCAAGAATGCTCTGACTTCCTTTTCTGTCTTCGGTGCAGGCATTTCTGTGATTGCCTTGATCTTTTCGGAGTCCACCTCTATTCCGCCCATCCCCACTGTATGACCAAGCAATTTCCCTGATGTCACCCCAAACACACATTTCTTGGGGTTAAGCCGCAGGTTATATCTGTCAACTCTCTGAAGGAACCTTTCCAATGTCTCAATATGCCCAACTCTTGTTTCTGATTTCACCATCATGTCATCCACATACACCTCAATCTCTTTGTGCATAAGTCATGGAAAATAGTGGCCATCCGCTGATAAGTAGCTCCCGCATTCTTAAGCCCAAACGGCATTACCTTGTAACAATAAGTACCCCACTCGGTAACAAATGCAGTCTTGTGTTTATCTTCCTCAGCCATGAGAACCTGATTGTAACCTGAAAACCCATCTGCAAACGAATACATAGCGGATAAAGCCGCGCTATCAACCAGAACATCTATATGCGGCAAAGGGAAATCATCTTTCGGACAAGCTTTATTGAGATCTCTGTAGTCTACACACATTCTGACCTTCCCATCTTTCTTCGGTACCGGTACTATGTTAGCCAACCATTCAGGATACTTTAACCACTTCCAGGAACCCCACATCTATCTGTTTCTGAACTTCCTCTCTGACTTTCTCAGCCATTCATTCTGGTCTCATCCGTCTGAGTTTCTGTTTTACTGGCCTCATATTCGGATAAGTTGGTATTGTGCGTGCTGGGCAATGTTTCTGTCTACCCCAGGCATGTCCTCATAGGACCAAGCAAATACTTTGGCATATCTGACCAACACTTCTTCTATTTCTCCCTCTCTTCGGAGGTTACTTCACTTGCAATCAAAATTTCTTTGGGGTTCTCAAGTGTACCCAAGTTAAATGCAATAGTTCTGGCTGAGCTGATGTCAAATATGCTTGATTCATGCAGAGTAAATGGAAATGACTCAGGCAAGTAAGCAAAAGAAATGTCTTTATTATTGGATAATGCGGAAGTACATTCAAACAAATCAGGAAGGTAAATGTCTTCATCATCTATAGACACTTCTTCCTTTGCAATCAGGTCTTCCTCAGGCTTCTCATCCTCTTCCAGAGTCAGGCTCTCTAACTTCATCAGCTCTTCTTCCCAAATCTCTGTTTCCTCAACTTTTTCAGTCAGTGGCTTCTCACCCAACAAATCCTGGAAGATCTCAAACCCAGGTACAACAATCCCATTGACTTCCACAGGTTCAGGCTCTCCTTGATATCCTGAAGCTTTCACAAAGCACTCCATCAGTCTCAGGCCTTTGTTCTTGACCTTTGGCTTTTCTCCGTCAGATTTGTACCCCAAACCCTTCCGAGTAGTCTGTCCTCTGAAATCCGGCAACTTTGAACCTTTTCCCGGCTCAAACTTCATCTTCTCCATAATCCTAGCCACCCTAAGATCCACCCATTCCTTGAAAGTAGCTGACACACCTGAAACCTCGTGAAAGGTTGTATCTCCAAGGCAGCCACGACATTATCTAACTCAGCCCGAACGGTAACAACTTCTCCCTCATACGGGAATTTGATCATCTGATGCAAGTGGAAGGCACGCCCCCAAGTTTGTGAAACCAAGGCCTTCCCAACAATAAGGCAAAAGTGGCTGGGATGTCCAGCACTGTGAACTCAACCTCATCTTCAATCGGCCTACCTTGACCATAGCCACAAAGGTGCCCTCAACTCCCCGCTTACTGTCATCATAAGCTTTAATAGTCATACTGGAGGGGTCCAAGTCTGTTGCTTTCATACCCAATCTTGCCAGAATTTTCAACGGGAACACATTGATGGACGACCGTCATCCACCATCACACATGAATTTTCTTGCCCCTCACCTCGGCCCTGATATAGAGACCTGTTATGATTTCTTCCCTCCACCGGGAGTTCATCCTCAAAAAGGATATCTGCAAAGCTTCTTTCTGAACCGACCCAACAAACATTGCGGGGTTGCATCCTCCCGGTACCACAATCTTGCTCAAGGCCTCAACCATAGCCTGCCTATGCTCCCGAGATGCACATAACAGTTCCCAGATACTCACTTGTGCTCTAGTCTTCTTCAATTGCCTCAGCACTACATCCCATTCAGTATTTTCTGCAGTCTCAACCACTTCTCTACCATCTGTCAAAGCTTCCTTACCCTTTTCCGCCATATCATTGTAAAAACGGCCGCTACGTGTCATCCCCTTACTTCCTCCTCATCACTGCTAGAGAAATCAAGCCAAAAGTTTTCTTCTGCTCAAACTCATCCTCACTAGTACTATCCCAGATTCCCAGGAAAAAGCTTGATGGTGAAAGGATTTCAGGACAAGGTCTTCTGGGAGGCCAAAATTGATCATGTAGGCTGGTGGTGGTACGGCACGGTAGTTGGGTAGGGGTTTCTGTGTGTGTCAGACTGTTCTGTTTCTGGTTGGTATTTTCTTGAAGTCTATTAGGTCTTGGATTTCATGGCGGAGTCGGGCGCAGTTGTCGGTGTCGTGGCCTTTTTTGTTGGTGGAAGTGGCAGTAAAGGCTTAGGTTAAATGTGATGGTAGGGATTGGGTAATGTTTTGGTATCCAAGGGTTTTAAGAGCCCTTGCCTCTTCAATTTCTCTAGCACCTTAGACAGGGGCCTTCCCAAGTTGGAAAACTGCCTGTTCCGGATAGCAGCAATTTCGGCAGAAACGGGCTTTGTTCTCGATGTTCCCCCAATGGTCTCCTGTTCAGACCATAGAATTTTCTATTCTCGGCCTCTTCTTCCTCGATATCCATGACAGTTTCCCTCAACTGCCGAAAGTCCGCAATCATGGAGGTCATCATCCTCAACTTGCTGTAAATGGAGGGCTTGGTGCCCTTGATAATCATCTTAATCTGATCTTTCTCTGAAGGCCTAGTCTGCATTTTCAGTAACTGACCCCTCCACCGGTCCACATACTCCTTAAAATTCTCCTCCGCTTTCTGCTTAACATTCTCCAGATCACGGAGTGACAGATCAATCTCCAAGTCAGTGACATATTGCTTCAGGAAAGCATCGGCCAACTCCATCCAATCTTCCTTTACTTTCTTCTCCAAATTGTGGTACCATACCACGGGAGCTTATTCAAGCGACATTCCAAACATTTTCTGTACCTGGCGCTGAGATAAGCCAACTGAACTCATGACTGATACAAACTGTCGGAGATGCACCCTCGGATCCCCATTCCCGTTGAACTTAGCCATATCCGGTATCTTGAACTGTGCCGGCAACTGTTCCTCAAAAGTCAATGTGTCATAATCCAGCAAATCCTCATTCTTACCCCTCATCTTGCGGGTAACCGACTCAACCTGATCCCGAAGATTATGTAACTCTGCCTGAGACCCAGATACTCTGCCCGCTGCATACTCTGCCATATCATCAAAAGTGGGGGTATCATCCCCTAATCTGTTCGGAGGTTCCTCTGGTCTTGCATCCTCAGAACTACCCCAGCACGAGACCCGGCTATACCAGCCACAGCAGTAGTCAAAGCCTGCAACTGTTCAGTGACTTTGGTGAGACTGTTCTCTAACTGATCCATACGGGACACCTCATTATCAGATTCACTCATACTTTTCTTTTAGTGAGCCTTGTCCCTTCTCTAACCCAAACGGTATCTATGTTGTCTTTTTGAGACATAGACGGTGTTAACATGATATATGGATGCATGAGGTGCATGAGATGCATGTAACATATAATACCAAATTAAATAAAATTCTCAAACAAATCGGCCTATTATCATTTTAGAAGCTTTTGGGACAACTGTCATAAGAGTGAACCCGTCCCAGTTTAAATGCAACATGACATAATAATTTTTACATAATGGCCCATCAACATTTCAGAAGCCTTGGGCCTAATAGTCATACAGTACGAACTTGCCCCAATTTAAATGGCCCAGCAAGCCCGCATTTCTGACAATATTCCAACTGCATCCAAATGATGATGGTCCATAAGCACATTCTCAAGGAAATAATTGTTACTTTAACCATACAAACCGGTCTAGGGGTGGATTTGCAAGAGTATGGACAAAGGCTCTCACCGGCGAAGGATAGCCCACAACTAGGTCTCCTCACTCAAGGGTTCAAGCGACCAAGTGAGCGCATCCCTTTTTATACACTAAGGTACGTGCCAATGAGCTATGGTGTATGACGGACTGTCAAATGGATTTCCCGTTGTAGATTCCCCAGAGGGAAGGTGGAGCGAGGCTCACTTAAGTACCCAAAGCCTCTTAGGCTCTTATCGTTTGGTGTCAGGAATAAACAACGAGTCCTCCAAATTAGTCCATCACAAAGGCTACGAGTAGTTGGCCATATAGGTGTCCTCACAGCTTTTCCTTCTAGAAAGGTAGTGAGTGAAGGAAGACACCAAACCATTACCTAGCCTCAAAGTGCCCTTGATTAAACCCCCACTTATCCATATAGACATGGCCAATTAAAACATAAATCCACTCATTACAAGACAATATTTCGGGGCCAATTCTCTGTCCCCAGTGGAGTCACCAGACTGTAGACAACAGAACCTGGGCGACGCCGTTTCTAGGCTCGCGGCACTAGTTGGGAAATACTAAATAATATGGAGTCGCCACCCGGTGTGAACCGGGACAAAGATTTAAGGCCGCACTCACCCCTCGCAAGGGAAAAGCTCAAACCGTTGGGTTCGGAATGGTCCCTTACTTATGTCACTTGTAATGAAAGGATTTATGTAATAATTTAATCAAGCTTAAGTAACACTTATTTCCAAGAGTATCATGCTTCTAAATTCTCATATGCAAAATAAAACTTATGCACACATTTCACATATATCTCACATTTTAAAATTGCATGCTTAACATATATCAAAATAGCAACGAACATACAACTTCATTTGCATATTACATTCAGGAAAACACAAGCACACATATTAACCGTACAAACACACATATGGGCACTTTTCCGAGTGGTACGTGGAATTGTACCCCAAATACAGACCGCACTACCGTCCATTCGGAATCGGCTACGGAATTTACGTCTGGGTTTCCATCCGATATACCGCAAGAAATAATACTCAAATGTTATCATGACATAAGCATATGAATTATAATACATTAACATATTTGTATTCATACATGTGGGGGTAGCTACTAGGAAAACTATGCATGGAATCTAATGAAGAGGACTCAGCTCAGTGGGTGCGCGTTCGCGTAGCGTTCGAGAACGCGTGCGAACGGTAAACAGAAGGTTCGCGTTCGTGTAGCGTCCGAGAACGCGTTCGAACGAAACCAGACCTGATACATTATGAAACTAAGAAAGTGTGTGTGCGTTCGTGTAGCGTTCGTAAACGCGTTCGAGCGGTAGACAGAAGATTCGCGTTCGTATGGCGTTTGTTAACGCGTTCGAACGGAAACAGACCTGATGCATGAAATGTGACGCAATACATAAACGACAAAATAAAATGGGCGCGGCGAAGTACTGCCGTAAAGGTGGCCTTTTGGGGCTCTTGATCTCTCAAAGAGAGGACCTTTAGACCAACATATTAAGCCCATGCGCTCGACTTAATCATGCATACATAGAATGAAAAGCAATAATATTAAACATAGTGTGCCCGATTGAACGTATCTTGTATCCAACCGAACACACATCAACCGGCGCGGTAAAGCATCGTGGTAAAGGGCTTTAGCCCCTCCCCATAGGGGATCTCACATCACACTTACTAAGCCCATGCGCTTGGTTGAATCATGCATACGAAAAATAAAGACAATCATATCAAACTAAGTATGTTCGATTGAACGTATTTCACATTCAACCGAACACACATCAATCGGTGCGGCAGAGCATCGTGGTGAAGGATTTTAACCCTCCAATTAGGGAACCTTTCATCGTACTTACTAAGCCCATGCACTCGATCGTATCATACGGGAATAATGCAACATACCGAATTTAAAGGACGAGAAATACATAAACCAAAGTAACACAAAATGAGAGAAGATGCCGTTTACTCAAGTGGTACGTGAAGTTGTGTCCCAAGTACAGACCGCACTACCGTCCATTCGGATTCGGCTACGGAATTTACGTCTGGGTTTCCATCCTATATACCACAAGAGACGACATTCTTCCATTCATCCAATACCCACAACACACACCGTACACACAACAAATGCCACAAATACAGAAAATATAATCAAAATAAATGACCAGAAATTAGATAAGAATAAGTGTGAAAGATACCATCAGGTCTAACCTTTTAAGCTGTCTCTCGGACTCGCGTTTCACGAAGATCGGAAGGTGGTGCAGCTCCGCAACTTTTCTGGTTCACTGGTTTGCCTCTTCCTTCGCTGTTCGGCCGCTCAAGCTACTGTTCCGACTCCGTTTTACTGATGTTTCCTCCGTGTCCTCTGCTTATTACTGTTTTTGGACTGCTTTAGTGTTCTTGATGGACTGTTCTGTGTTTCTTTTTGGTGTGGTTTTGTGTGGTTATTTCAAAACTTGTAAGTGTATTTTATGTTACTGTTTTAAGGGATTTTAGGGACGGTTTTGGGAGTGATTTAGGCTGCTGTGTTTGTGAGATTTGCGGTGAGGTATGGAGGTTGTTTTGGTGCTTGTCGTTTCGGTGATGTGAGAGGATTGGGTAATGGTTGGGGCTCTTTGTTCTCTTTTTTGTGTATATGTCAAGTGTTTTTCTTTTTTCTTAGGTGTGTATTCGAGAGAGTCTAGAGAAGGGATGGCTAGGTTAGTGCATGTTTATATAGAAGAGAGTTAGGGGTTGCCATTGTCTCACAAGGAAATGATTTTGGCATTCAATTAGGATTTCCAAGAAAGGCATACACAAGATTGAGGGGGGACAAAATATTTTAAATTAGGAAGTTGTAATATTTAATTTGTGTTGGTTTAGGAATACAAATATTTTAGATTGGTAATTATCTTATTAGATTATGAAGTCAAATATATGATTGGCTTTAATTGGTTAGGATTGATTTTAATTAGGTATATCTTCTTTTTAGTTTTAGCATATAATATATTTGATTTGTCTAAGTTAGGCATGATTTTATTTTATGTTTTATTTAATTGGTAAATGATTTAAATATTTTATTTAATGTTTAATATTTATTTATTTAATTTGGGATGTGTTTTATGGGCTTTGGGGGGCTAAATGGGCTGGGGTGCGAGGCTAGCAGCAAAACCAGAAACACCGACGCCGTTCGAACGCCAATTAGAACGTGGCACGAACGTCCGCAATCTGCACGAGGTTCGAACGAAGTAACGAACGCAGCACCAACGAAGACAGTGAACTTGTGGAATGAACTTGATGACATACTTATACCGAATTTCCCCTTCCGACCTCCGTTTCCCGCAATATCCTTAGCTAAAAAAGGTAGTGCCTCCAATTGAGACTCATCATCGGGTTTCACATGCAAAAATGCAATGCCTACACTAGGGTTGTTAATCTTTCTAATATCAATTAAAAGATGAAGTAGTTAAATCATAGTTGGGTAAAATATTGAATTATTAATCTGGAACACTAAATTATGTAAAAGCCTCTTTCGAATGATCATTTACAAATACCTAGTATAATCCAATTGAACCATATGTCTATGTCAATTAAATTACCTAGATTCATTAAGGTTAAGTTCCAATTATGACTACCCCCGCCCGACAGGTATATGTCTATCCTATAAGGAAATCTATTAAAGGGTTATCTATCCTTAAGGAAGATCGTGGGTTGTTGAGAGTAAGGTCTTAGACTTAAAATCCCTATGTCTAGTTCATTTTAAGTTTACCTAATCAATTTTATTAGTGATCAGTTAATAAAAAGTATTAAGATTATGACTCAACAAATAACTCTTTAATTACTCAAACTATAATCTAACCCTTTTTAAATCCGGTGATATTAGATTTAATCACAACCCTAGATATTTAACTTAGTTATAACACATAGCTAAAGCTGATATAAACTTTAAAAGACATAAAATGAAATTGCAGAAAGTAATTAAATTGCAAAAGAAATAAATGAAATGCTAAGGTAAAAGGAAATAATTTCTACTATATACTATTTAGATATTGTAGGGGTTGGTGCTCAGAGCGCCAATTCCCGGTTGTATTTTTGTTAAATACTTCTGTAAAACGTTATTATCAGTAATAATATATGTATTTTCTATAATATAATCTATTCTTTTATATGGTAAAGATGTAATGACCCTAGAATGATTAGTCATGATACAGTTGCAAAAGCGTCGCAACGGACATTGGGAAGTATCATGACGTTGTCATTCTCAGACAGTTCCTGGTCAAGGTTTACACTACTTGGTCAGTATAGTAAACCCGTTGAGACCGGTACATGTCGTATACTGGAATATATGATTCCAATGGTTTCTCAATGAACCATAAGTCTTGGAGACTAGTATAGACGTGTAGGTGTTTATAGCGGATAAACACTGAACGACTCACCGAAGATTCTAAATGGATGGTACACCAGCGTCAATAAGAATCTTCTTGGGTTGAGTAGCACTTGTGATTCTTAGACTTGAGATGCCATTGTGAGCACATGAGACATCTTCTACACTTAGACGACGGTCACGTCACTGATCTATTTAGATCAGACCTCCGCCTGTTCGTTGGGTGTGGATAGATCCTCAGGGTGTCCTATGTGTATCAAGATAGGATCCGTCAGTTCTGTGTACCAGAGCATAGGTAGTCCATATGATTAGCAATCAGATAAAACCATGGGCCCGTGGTAAGTTTAGAAACTAGTTCTAAACATTCTTTTTGAGATTGCTAATAGAATAGTCGACTGGATAATCCCGATAGAGATTTGACGTTTACATCTATATCTCTGGGATTTATCCGGATACCTGTGACGGAGGAATTATACATTTGCCATGACCTCGACCTGTATGGTTCAGCGAGATTATCTGTGATCGTCATAATCTACGGGTGGATAGATTATGGACACGAAATTAGATTTTGTGACGGATATACCTGAACCTAGAGAGTCTCAATAATGAAACATACTCGTAGAGCACTAGAGCAACATTAATAAATAATATTGATTATTTATAAAGTCGTTTAAAGGTTAAACGCAAGATACATGCTATAGGGACTAGATAGTCATTTGCCTAATTATTGTGTATTTACATTTAATACTTGATTATTTTAAATACACATTAATTAATAGTCAAAATGAGTTATTTGACTTATATCCTAAATGAATATATGTTTTTAATATTTAATGTAAATATTATATATATATTTAATATATTTGTATTTAATTAATTAATTAATTAATTAATTGTTAAATGATTAAATTAATTAAAATATAAATATCTTAACTTAGGATATTTGATTTAAATGGATTAGTTGCCTTTGTTGACTAAGTTATAAATATCTAATAAAGTGTTTTTAGATATTTGATTAACTTTATCAAATTAATGTCAAATGAAATTGAAATTAAATTTGTTATGTACACTTGATGATTTTCGGCCAAGGGCTTATTTTCAACAAGTATATATTGTTTTCATTTCATTTGCATTAGATAACCTAATACACTTTACAACAAACACCATTAAAGAAAACAAAGAAAGCAGTGAAGGAGAAAAGGAAAAACTCAAAGAAAAGCTTGGATTTTGTAAGTTTTTCAAACTTACTGTTAGAAAGGAATTTGTTCCTTAGGATCTAGGCAACATCTTGTGATGTTCTTAAGTTATTCTTTTCATTATTTCTTGTGTTTTTGATGATGGAAATTTGGTTGAAAGTGTTGAGCATGTGTGATGAAGAAAGCTTGTAACTATTGTAGTTATAAAGATTCTTTTAAGGTTTTGGAAACCATGTTGCTATTCTAGAGTTGTTGACCCACTCTTAAATGACCTAGATTTGATCTTGAGTTGTTTCATTGTGTTGAGACTTGAATTGGATGAAAGATTGATGATTGAAACATTTGATTTAATGTAATTAGCCTAATTTGTCCAATTTGTGGAAATTGAAAAATTAGGGTTTCTAACTAATTCCAAATTTGGGGGTTTTCATATATGTTGTGTATTTATGTGTGTATATGATGCATATAAAGTTTCATGTTGATTGGATATCATTTGGATGTGTCTTGAAGCATGAAAGTGCAAAATGCACAAATTGGGCACTAATGAGTGCTCTCGGCTTTGAGAGAGAATTTGGGGATTTTGGTTGCTTTGGTGTTTTGATGTTTTGAACATCATAAGTTCATCTTAGAAATGATTTAGAATCATTCAAAATTGATTGGATCAATTTCGGACTAAAACGGACAAAAATACAAAGTAAGGGTATTTCGGTAAATTCACTTAAAATTGTTTTATTGAATTTATTTTCATAATTTGATTATTGGAATATTAAATAAATATGTTTATTTAATTTATCCGAGAAAAAGTTTTGAAATCTGAAAATCGGATTTTTCACCGCTTCCGCTGCGTTACCGGATTCACCCCCTAAATAACCCCTTCAAAATCTCCCAATAATATAATATATAATCTTGTGATATTTTAAACCAACCGTCCGGAATGGCGGTATCCTGATTAAGTCAAATTCAAATATACCAGCCAGAAGGCGGAACAGAAATATAAACTTAAACCAACCTACCTAGAATGGCGGTATCCTCATTAAGTCAAGTTTAACCATTTTAAATTAAATAACCAACCGACCTAGAATGACGGTATCTTTTTATTAATTCAGATTTTAAATAGTTTATATATTATATTTTAAGGGAGATTAATCTAAATAGCAAAAGTAAAAGAATTACCTTATTACCTCAACATAGAGACGTTACCCCCTCATGGATGGATAGAATTACTACTAGGGGTGGGCGCGGTTCGGTTTGGTTCGGTTTTTGCTAAAAACCGAACCAAACCATATTTTACGGTTCAGATTTTTTACCTCTCAAACCAAACCATTCAATAACGGTTTGGTTCGGATTGAAAATTTTTTAAACCAGCGGTTTACGGATTGGTTCGGTTCGGTTTACGGATTATTATATTTAAAATAAATTTTTATCCACTTAGGTGAAAAGAAAAAAAAATCTAGTCTATTAAACAAATAGTATGAAGTACTAGGGTGTAAGTTGTGACTCCAGGAAACACATGCACTCCATAAAGGATTGAAAAATGAGGCACAATTAATTCTTATATTTTTAAAAAATAACTCGAATAATAATGCTACCATCATTCTAATTAAGAAACAAATCCAACATCTTACTTTCAAGAATAATGATTCTACCATAAAACAAAAAATTTAAGAATAAAAGTATTAACAAATAAATTGAAGAACAAAAGTATTAATAAATAAATATATTAACAACAAATTTAAGAATAAAAATATTAACATGCTAATAAAATTAAAAGAAAAATACAAATTTTTTAATAAAAATATATAATTTTTTAAATATAACGGTTCGGTTCGGTTTAACAGGTGCGGTTCGGATTAGCTCCTGAACCGAACCGTAAACCGTTTGGGGTGGGCCAATCCGAACCGCAAACCGAACCGTTAGAAAAAAAACCGTAAATTCGGTCCGGTTTGGTTCGGTTTGCGGTTTGGTTCGGTTCGGTCGGCTTTTTTGCCCACCCCTAATTACTACTACAAAGTAGGGGTGAACACAATTTCGGGTCGAACCGCGAACCGCATCGAACCACACCGCACCGCACCGAACCGCGCGGTTTGAAAAAATATTAAAAATGATTTTGAACCGCACCGAATAGAACCGCAAATTTCGAGTCGGTGTGCGGTTTTGACCAATGTCAAACCGCGAACCGCCCAAACCGCATATTTTGACTCGAACAGGGACCCGAACCGCCTAAACTGCCGACCCGCGTACAAATTAAATATTATTTTATATTTTTCTTCTTCTTTAACTATGGAAATTAAGATATTTAATTATCATATAACAATATGTAATGAATAAATGAAAATTATGTAATTTTTTCTTATCCAAACCGCCGACCCGAACTGCCCAAACCGCTAAACCGCCAACCCGAACCGCCGCGGTTTTCCTTATCAAATTTGCGGTTTCATTTTCTAATTTCTCAAACCGCCAACCCACGCGGTTTGAAATAAAAAAGTGAAAAAAACCGCCCCGAACCGCACCGCGAATACCCCTACTACAAAGCGTAAATAAAACTGAATATAAGAAGAAAATAAGAAGAACTCTCTTTTATATAAGGATTTCAGAGGATTTTGGTACATTTGAAACTAAAAATTCGAAATCTATTTATAGGCAAAAAAATCTAATTTTTTATTATTATTTTTCTGATTTTTATTTTTTAATTATTTTATTATTTTATTATTTTTTTTTTGGATGGCTGAATTTTCGACACGTGGCATGGTGGCTAAAAAAGACGGCTCGTTGAATTTTTGACATGTGGCATGGTGGTGCAATTACCAAAATACCCTCGGTGTCGGGACGCCCAAAATTATCAAAATACCCTTTTCGTCAAATTTCACAGTTTTGCTCCAAATCACCTCCAGAATGTCTTGAAACTTTATTTCGGTGTCGGGATGTCCAAAAATTACCAAAATACCCCTTGTGTCGGGACGCCCCAAAATTACCAAAATACCTTTTTTTTGCCAAATTTCACAGTTTTGCTTCAAATCACCTCCAGAATGTCCTGAAACTTTATTTATCTACAAAATAACACAAAACACATCAAAATATTCACAAAACTCAAGAAACTATACAAAATATTAAGTTAAATGAGTGAGAAATAGTGATACATTTATCACTCATCACACCCCCAAACCTAACATTTTGCTAGTCCTCGAGCAAAATAAAATAACATAATAAAATTTTAACTAAGCCACTTTCGTAGGGATCACGATTGCATTTAGCATATGCAACAAGCCTTTAAACCCCTAGGTGTCCCTAGTGGACGAGTTGTAGTCTCGTGAGGGTTTACAGCAATGATACCCACAAACATTTTATAAAAGTAAAAAGGAAGTGAAACTAATGCATACAAAAGCAAAAAGACAAGAGAAAATAGAATAAAGAAGTTAGTGACTAATCATGTGAAACTTCTACTCCAAGTTACTAGTTGTTTTTGTTTCATTCTAAATTACTGAATAAGTAAATTCTCCGATTATTTTTACCATTCTCCATATACACAGCCAGTAAAATATTAAACAACTCATTTTGCCCACAACAGTCATAAGTGCAGTTGATAAGAGAGTAATATTTTTGTCCTAAAGTTTTATCAGAATTCACACCTTTTTGTGGTAATGGAATAAATTTTCTGATTTTTCTGATTTTTTTCTTTGATTTTTTCTATATTTTTTATTTATATACAATATCTTCCATCTATGTAGCGAGCTTTAGGTCGGTGGCTCCCAAACCAGTTGGCTTTAGGGCATCAGGTGTTAAGACACCCCTAAGGACTTAATTACTCAGACTTCAGATATATATATTTATTTTCTATCATCTTTTTGATCCATGTAGCGAGCGTTGGGCCAGTGACTCCCAAACCAGTTGGTTTTAGGGCACTAGGTGTTAAAACACCTTTACAGACTTAATAACTCGGATCTCAGATGTTTTTTTTTTTATTCCATCACTTTTTGAGATGTTTTTCCAATTAAATTATAGCACTGAATATTACAATCTTTCATTTTATCTTATGTCCGTATATGTTACCATGTATGTTGATAATATCTGCCAACTAAGTATATGAAGATCCATTTTAGTCAGTTTTATGGAGAGAATTTAAAAATTAAATAATTCAGAAGGAAATAAACAAAAATTAACTTGTTTCGAAATATAGGTTTGAAATACGTATCAGGAGTGAGAATTCCTTACACAGCTATTTCTTACCAATTCCACCTTTTTAGTCAACATAAAAACAAAACCATAAAGAAATAATTTTTACTGGTCATGGTGTGTGACTAACTGTCGAATGGACTTCCCGTTGTAGATTCCCCAGAGGGAGGGTGGAGCGAGGCTCACTTAAGTACCATAGCCTCTTAGGCTCTTAATCCTCTTATCGCTTGGTGTCAGGAATAAACAACAAGTCCTCCAAACTAGTCTATCACAACAAGCTACGGGTGAATGATTATCTAGGTGCCTTCACAGCTTTTCCTTATAGAAAGGTAGTGAGTGAATGAAGACACCACCAAACATCACCTAGCTATAAATATGCCCTTTGTTTTTATTAATTTTTTATTTTTTTTTTTTCGAAAAATTTTGGACTGAAAATAAAAACACAAACTATAAACAAGATACTATTAACTATTCCTCACCCCCAAACCTAAATGAGACATTGTCCCCAATGTCTTTAAACAGTAGAAGAAGAGTTTAGAAGATAGTACATGGTTAGCTGAATTACTACAAGTAAATTAAAGGTTAAGATCTAGATTTATTCGACGCTTCTTACCACGATCATCATCGGACCATTTTATCTTTGAAAGGATAGGATCAACTTGTGGTTCATAGGCTAAGAATTGGTCTATTAGATCTGGAGCAGTTCTGGCAGTATAGAGGAGTTCTTTCATAGGTTTTGACACGAACCCATTTCTCCGGGCATCATCAAGAAACACACAAAGAAATAATAAAATCCATCAACGTTGAGCAGTCCAAGCGGTTTCTGGTGTATGTTCAGGTTCGCCCAAGATAGTACTATAAAAATTTCCTCCAATGTACCCAAGCCACCTGGCAAAACAATAAAAGCATCAGAACGGTTAATCATTTCCACTAGTCGTTCAGACATACCTGGCACGATAAGTTCCTCTCTGTTTGATGGTTCAATCAGATTTGCCTCTGCCAAGGGTTTTGGGATGATTCCCAAAACGTGACTGCCTCCTTCTTGTACGGCCTTTGAAACGATCCCCATTAATCCAAGATTGCCTCCACCATATATTAAGTGCATATTCCTTACAGCTAAGACTCGACCCAATTCATATCTATAGTTCGAGATATTCAGCGGAGGGTACTTGATGGTAAATATATTTTATCACCGCCTCTATGTATTGTGGTTTAGTACCAACACTACTACCGCAAAACACACAGATGTTTTCAACTCGTCTTCTTGATGTGGCTTCCATTTTTTATGTATTTCTTTCTCAAATCAGGATGCCTTCAAAGTGCAATGACGAGCTGAATTTATAGTACCTGAAAAGGGTGAGTAATAATAACACTAGTATCTTCCAAAGGAAGCTTGTTAGCTAAACAAAAAAAAGAAATCTTGAAAGGTCAAAAAGTCTGGATCATGTCTACGAAAATAAAGATAATTACAACAGAAAAGCGAATCAAAGCAATAATTAAGGCAACAGAATTGTGTACGCAATACGCCACTCGCTTAGTATAAATTCATTAGGATGTGTCTCAAGAATTAATTCTTACTCAGCCATCGCTAATGAATTGGTTCTCATCTTTATGATTGCCAAACACCATTCATTCTGTCTTAAAATGCTCCGTTTGTGCTTTTCCCTACAAACACACACAAAATTAAAAATCTATAACATGAAATATGAAAACAAAAATTACAACAAATTGCATGGGTTGCCTCCCTGCTAGCGCTAAATTTTTCGTCTTCAGCCAGACGTGACTAAAATCCATTTGTCAAGGCGGTTTCAGCGTCATTTTGGATGTCCTATTAAAGACATTCCCATGTGCGTTGCTTTTGAAGGGTCTCTTCCAACGGTAAGGTGGTAAAAAGAATTTTGTCCCATTATTGCTTGTGCCACCTTTTTAACTTTTGTTGCTCCAGTGATTCCTGAAAAGAAAGAAATAAAATCAGGAGGTCTTGTATGGTGCTTTACTTGGAATGAAAATTCCATTCTGTCAAGCTTCTGGTTGATATCTTTGATTTGTACTCCCCAAAACAGTGATGTTTCTCCTGAATTCATTGTATCTTTAATTTTGTTTGACAATTGCTCCTTTATTTGCTCTGCTTCTTGCTCTACCTTTTCTTCACAGATGAATTTTAGGATCTCAGCATTCAGTTCTTCATCTGTCATCTGTGAAATGCATGCTCCTGAAATATCAATGTGATAATGTAAAGAAATATCGGATTTTAGGTCTTCATCCTCTGATCTAAGTGAGCTGATTGGCTTAGGTAGATCGTCCTCAAACATTAGTGCAAAGCATTCTCCAAGATCTGCATTCTCTGAGGATGGAAAGTTTCATCCTTCCTTGTTGGTGCAGTTGGTACAAGTAACTCAGCTTCTTCATCCTCGTCAGAGTCAGAATAATAAAAATCAATTGAGACTTTGTTGGTGCAGGCTCCTGAACTGATACCTCTGATTCTTGATACTGTTCAGCCTCGTCCTCTGTTATGATGTCATGATGAATCTCAGGATATTCGAAGGCTTCTTCAGTATTATTTGAATTTTCTCCGTGAGATATGTGATTCAGGTTGTCTGTTAGTTGTCTAACTTGATCTGTCATCCTTTGTATAGACGTCGCTTGACTCTGAATTTGTACATCAAATTGAGCTTCTCGTTTCTCGAGCCAATCTTTGAGCATGTGAATCAACTGATCTTCCTCTGATGGATCTGGTTCTTGATGAAGATCGTAGATAGATGGTGGATAAGATGGAAAATGTGATGCTTCTTCGTACCTTGAATGATTCCAATAATTCTGCCACTCTGAAAGGTAAATACATGATCGCTCGGGTGGTTACCATCACAAATTACACATCTTCCCATTTCATTCTGATGAGCAAATGCAGTTTGTTTGGTTCTGGCTTCCAGTGATAATTGTTGGGCTGGACAACAGGCGTCAGAAAACTAGACTGTTGCTCCCGGATTTGGTGTGTATCTTTTTCTAGTAAAGCTCGTAATGTTTCAAAATGTTCCATTTTTTTTCGATCACCTGAAAACAAAAGAAAGAAACAAAAAGTACAGATAATAGAAAAGAAAATTAGATATAAGTAAATTAGACAGCTTCAAAATTAATAACTCAAGAAATATAAGTCCCCGGCAACGGCGCCAAAAACTTGACCGGCGTAAACACACACGTATAACGCAAGCGCACGTATCGTTCAAGTAGTATAAAAATATCGATCCCACGAGAACTTAATTCCTACTGTTGTTATTAATTGTTGA
This sequence comes from Zanthoxylum bungeanum, assembly GCA_019454045.1. Lineage (NCBI taxonomy): Eukaryota > Viridiplantae > Streptophyta > Magnoliopsida > Sapindales > Rutaceae > Zanthoxylum > Zanthoxylum bungeanum. The sequence continues at coordinate 24,087 of SKCR01040583.1, read as the reverse complement.
TACTATTATTTACAGATATCTAATTATAGGGAGAAGGGAATTAATTGCTTGAAATGATTTGCTTTGAAGATTTGCTAAATAAATAAAAAGACAAAAGAAAATACTAAGGAAAATAAAAGACTCAAAGATCTAGGGTTGTTAATCTTTCTAATATCAATTAAAAGATGAAGTAGTTAAATCATAGTTGGGTAATTATTGAATTATTAATCTGGAACACTAAATTATGTAAAAGCCTCTTTCGAATGATCATTTACAAATACCTAGGATAATCCAATTGAACCATATGTCTATGTCAATTAAATTACCTAGATTCATTAAGGTGAAGTTCTAATTATGACTACCCCTGCCCGACAGGTATATGTCTATCCTGTAAGGAAATCTATTAAAGGGTTATCTATCATTAAGGAAGATCGTGGGTTGTTGAGACTAAGGTCTTAGACTTAAAATCCCTATGTCTAGTTCATTTTAAGTTTACCTAATCAATTTTATTAGTGATCAGTTAATAAAAGCATTAAGATTATGACTCAACAAATAACTCTTTAATTACCCAAACTATAATCTAACACTTTTAAAATCCGGTGATATTAGATTTAATCACAACCCTAGATATTTAACTTAGTTATAACCCATAGCTCAAGCTGATATAAACTTTAAAAAGACATAAAATGAAATTGCAGAAAGTAATTAAATTGCAAAAGAAATAAATGAAATGCTAAGGTAAAGGAAATAATTTCTACTATATACTATTTAGATATCTCCCAATATATAATATATAATCTTGTGATATTTTAAACCAACCGTCCGGAATGGCGGTATCCTGATTAGTCAAATTCAAATATACCAGCCATAAGGCGGAACAAAATATAAACTTAAACCAACCGCCTAGAATGGCGGTTATCCTCATAAGTCAGGTTTACAACCAGTTTAAATTGAATAACCAACCGACCTAGAATGGCGGTATCTTTTTATTAATTCAGATTTTTAAATAGTTTATATATTATATTTTAAGGGAGATTAATCTAAATAGCAAAAATAAAAGAATTACCTATTCCCTCAGCATAGCGAACTTTACCCCTCACCACCCCAAAACCCCCCCACCACCCCCCCCTCATGGATTGATAGAATTACTACTCTAAAGAAAGCGTAAATAAAACTGAATATAAGAAGAAAATAAGAAGAACTCTCTTTTATATAGGATTTCAGAGGATTTTGGTACATTTGAAAACTAAAATTCGAATCTATTTATAGGAAAAAAAAATCTAATTTTTTATTATTATTTTTCTGATTTTTATTTTTTAATTATTTTATTATTTTTATTGTTTTTTTTTGGATCGCTGATTTTCGACACGTGGCATGGTGGCTAAAAAGACGGCTCATTGAATTTTTGACATGTGGCATGGGGTGCAATTACCAAATAACCCTCGATGTCGGGACGCCCAAATTACCAAAATACCTTTTCGTCAATTTCCACAGTTTTGCTCCAATTCACCTCCAGAATGTCTTGAAACTTTATTTCGTGTTTCGGGATGTCCAAAAATTACCAAATACCCTTTGTGTCGGGACGCCCAAAATTACCAAAATACATTTTTTTGCCAAATTTCACCAAATTTCACAGTTTTGCTTCAATTCACCTCCAGAATGTCCTGAAACTTTATTTATCTACAAAATAACACAAAACACATCAAAATATTTAACAAACTCAAGAAACTATACAAAATTTAAGTTAAATGAGTGGGAAATAGTGATACAATTTATCACTCATCGTCACCATTATTATTACGTGTGACAAGGAAGAAACACAGTTGATATGACAACCTGTCATGAGACAAGCTTACTTTCAGCAAAAACAGGCCTAGGGCAGAGAGCTCATTTAATCGGACAGGCGCTACGTGGAAGATCCTTTAGGCAAGAAGAAACTGCCTCATCATGTGTATATAAAGAAGAGGGGGAACGATTCCAAAAGAGAGAGAGAGAGAGAGTTTTTGACCTTCTTTTTTTCTTTCTTTTAAAGAAACCAACTTGTAAACACTACCGTCACCCAACCTGCTCGGTTTTCACACTGACATATCACCAAGCTGGTCGCCCGAGCTCATTTTCAGTAATAAAACATTCACTCATTTTGTGCCGTAGACTTAGGCAGGATCTATACTGTCGAACCACTTTAACTCTCTTTTGTCAATCTGCGCGTTTTTTCGTTTTCCACTAAATTTATTTTTGGTTTCACATAACCAAACAAATTCTCTGTTGTGAGAGGATTGTCCCGGGTGCAATATCTCATTATTGTCCCTAAGACGAAAATCAGTCGTGAACAATATTAATTAGGAAAATTTTACTTATAGGAACTTGTTTTTTAATAAAAAGTAAATCGATTTTAATTATATGATGAGTAATTTCCACATATCTCCCTGAAGTTTGAGAAACTAATACAATTTTTCAAAGTGAAAATTTGTTACTTTTACACTGCGAATTCGTGTTACAAAGTGATTACGTAAACTATAAGTACCTAAAGTTCGTAAAAATTTCTAAAATCTCAAGGGATAAATTACGATAATTTCCCATGGGGCCTTATTGAAATTAACAAATATGGGCCTACTTTCTGGGTGGGGCCATAGGCCCCTGGACTTTGTAGTCCTATCATTTTCATTGATTTTTCAAATGAGTCATGCAATTGACGACTTTGAACATTCTTGTAAATCCCCACCCGCGAATTCGTGTTACAAAGTGATTACATAAACTATAAGTACCTAAAAGTTGGTAAGAATTTCTAAAATCTCAAGGTTGGTAAGAATTTCTAAAATCTCAAGGTGTAAATTGTGATAATTTCCCATGGGGCCTTATTGAAATTAACAAATATGGGCCTACTTTCATTTTCATTGAATTTTCAAATGAGTCATGCTATCGGCCGGCCACTTTGAAAATTCTTGTAAAATTTTTTCCTGGCAAATCAAAGCTTTATTGTCAGACAAAATTATAATAAATGACATATATGACTTTTCCTGAATTAGGAAATGTTGTCTTTACACCCAATCACCTATAATTTATGATCTAGGGATAAAATTATTTTTTTTACCACCTCAAAATAATTGTGAAACATTGAAAATAAAATAAAATTAAACAATGATAAAAATATTATGAAGAAAAAGTATGTTTACGGTTTAATTAATTTCTTCTAGATAATATATATATTAAAAATTAAATATTTTAAAGTTTCCTCATCGCGTATTAAATTATAAAATTAAATTAATAAATTCATTAAATAAAAATATATTACAATAGAATACATATTATAATTTTATAAGAAATCTAATATTAGAAAAAAAAACACATTATATTATCTTATTAAAATAAAATATATTATTAAATTATCTAAAATTAACCTAATCTCCACAATGAATTTTTTATTAATTATAAAATTAAATATTTATACAATTTTTTTTATTATTAAATTATAAAATAAAATTAAAAAAAATTATACATAAGAACCTATTATATATAAAAATATAATTCACTATTAAAGTAAGAAACTTATTAATTAATTATTAATTGATGATTTTAATTTATTAGTATTAAATTATAAAAAAAAAAGAACCTAATATAATAAAAAACATCTCATGAAAATAAAAAATAAAAACATATGTGTCACGTAATCTCTACAATTAATTTTTTTATTAAATAAAAATTTTATAACAGTAAAACACATATTATGATTTCATAATAACTGTATTAAAATAAAAAAATATATTATACTATCATATTACAATTAAAAATACTATTAAATTTTAAAATTAAATTAATGAATCTATTAAATAAGAAACCTATAATAACAATAAAACATATTATATTATGCAGTTAATTTTTTAATAATATTACAGATAATCTGACAAAGAATATGTATGTATGTATGTATGTATGTATGTATATCTAACAAATCTATTAATCAAATACATATTATACTAAAAATATATATTATAAATTTATATGAATTCTATTATAATAAGAAAACATAATATACTATCATTATAAAATAAAAACACTATTAAATTATCTATAATTAACTTAATCTCTATAATTATTTTTTATTATTAAATTATAAAATTAAAATATCTATATGGTAAATTATTAGCATAAGAAACCTATAATAATATAAAAACATAATTTACAATTAAAGTAAGAAACCTATTAATTAATTAATATTTTAATTTATTATTATTAAATTATAAAATTAAAATAAATAAATCTATTATAACAAGAAAATATATTATAATCTCTCATTAAAAAATATATATATAAGTGATACTTAATTTCTTCAATTGACCTATAAGATTAATTTTTTATTTGATTTTAAAATTAAAATATCTTTATAATTAATTTTTCATTAAATAAAAATTTATTACAATAAAAATACATATTATAATTTTATAATAACTGTATTATAATAATAAAACATATTATACTACCCTATTATAATTAAAAAAAATACTATTATAATATAAAATTAAATTAATAAAACTATTAAATAAGAACTATATTATAATAAGAAAACTAGTAAATAAGCCAATAAAGTTGTACATAGCGGCTGAAGAACGGTCCATAGCTGGGATGATCGCGCAAGATTACGACATGAACGTTGAGAGAGCCATTTATTACATCAGCAGACAATTGCTGAATTATGAATGTAACTATTCTCCCATGGAGAAATTATGTTTGGCTTTATACTTCACATGTACTAAATTACGAGCATACCTTAGGCCGAATATTGTGTATTTGATTACAAGAATTAATATAATAAAGTACATGTTTTTTTGTCTTATCTTGCATCAAAGAGTCAGTTTTTGGTCACTATCACTTTCAGAATTCGATATACGACATGAACCCCAAAAGGCCGTTAAAAATCAAGCCTTGGCTGATTTCTTGACCGATGATCCATGTTTGAGCACGATCAGAGAAATAGAAATGGATCTGGATGAATGCAGTCTGAAACTATGGACGATGTATTTTGACGGATCCAGCACAATGAAAGAAGCTGGAATAGGAATAGTCTTGGTCAGCCCGTTGGGAGAATCTTTCTGATTCTTAGTCAAGCTGAACGAATACTGCACTAATAACCAGACCGAATACGAAGCCTTGATACTTGGGTTAGAGAGACTCCTCAACATGGGAGTGACCTATGTGTCTCCATGGAGATTCACAGCTAGTAATTCAACAAGTGATAGGAACCTTCAAATGCCAAAGCCATCAGTCATGGCATTATTGGACGTGGCCAAAAAGTTGGTAGAAAACGATTTGACCACGCTGAGTTGGAACACGTTCCAAGAGCGAAGAATGAATTGGCCAATATCTTAGCCTAAGCGGTTTCCGGGCATAAGCAGAAAAAATATAAGTGGGTATATAAGAGCGAAGAGGTTAAGCCAAGCCCTAGTGAGGCGAGCTAAGGATACGGACGTCCTAGTCATCGAAGCCGAAATGGAGGACGATTGGAGAAATAAAATCAAGACATTCCTAAAAGCCCGAATGAGGGAATGATCGAAGGCTAAAACTTAAGCCTTGAACTACATAGTGTCAGGAGATGTGCTATATAAGAAACGACAAGATGGATTGTTGTTGAAATGTGTAGGGTCATCCGAATCCAAAACTATCATGGCTGAAGTGCATGAGGCATTTGTGGGGCTCACCAAGCCGGAAAAAGATGAGGTGGTTGATTATACGAAGCGGCTATTATTGGCCGAAGATGGGAGAATCATTCATCTCGTATGCCAAATGATGCATAGCCTGTCAGAAGCACGGGCCTATTCAAAAAGGGCTCTAGCGACCGAGATGATCCCAGTCATCAGACCATGGCCGTTTAGGGATGAGCGATAGACTTGATATGGAAATATTTACTATGCACCAAGTAAGAGGCATACTTCATCATCGTTGCCACCGATTTCTTACCAAGTGGGTGGAAGCCATCCCGGTGGTGGAAATCTCCCCAGAACAGATTACAGTTCATAAAAGAGCAATATAATTCACCGATTTGGTATATACCACAAACAATAATGGTAGACCATGGTACCTTCATTAAACGGTGAAAAGGTGAAAGACTTCCTGACCGATACGGATCCGGCTTGAATACTACCCATATTACCCTCAGTCAAATAGTCAAGCAGATTCGTCCAACAAGACCCTTAAAGGATTGATTCGGAATATGGTGACAGACAATGCCAGACGATGGGACAAATATTTGAGTCAGGCTTTATGAGCCTATAGGACGTCGCCGCGAACAAGTACTTTAGTGACGTCGTTCCAATTAGTGTATGGTCAAGAGGTTGTGCTTCCAGTGGAAATGAATATTGAATCTATCAGAGTGATGCTACAAGAAAAGCTGACACGGGAAGACTACGACGAGGCAATGATCCAGAACTTATTGGAATTGGACGACATCAGATGTAATGCGCTAAATCGTCTAGAAGCACAGAAGAGAAAATAGCCAGGAATATAAACTCAGAGTAATGGATAAATCGTTCAGGGAGGGCGAATTAGTGTGGAAGACTATATTGCCACTTGTTCTAAGGACCCCGGTGTATGGCAAATGATCGCCCAATTGGGAAGGCCCATTCATGGTAAAAAATATGTTGCCAAATGGAACCTATCATCTACAAGACTTAAACGGAAGAGTGCATTCAAGAGCGATAAACGACAATACTTAAAGAAATATGTGACCTCGTTATGGGAGCACGAAAACGTACAAAATGCACTGAAATCATGATAAGTTTTCATTAATCATGGACGAAAAACGTCATAAGAATACAAGGAATGGACGATATAACGTCTTACAAAAGTAGTACTTTTTGGCCCGAGACTGCCGAAAATCCCCGGGCATCTCCTTAATGGCTGAAATCGTCTCCTCCTCAGGCGCCATTCGTCCTGTATTTCCAAACCCACTGCATCCAAATCGGCCAGGCTCTTCTCAAAATTTATGCGGGCCAAACCTTCATACTCTGCCATGGAATTGTCCATCTCCGTTACTTGCGTAGCGAGGGTCATCCTTTTAGCCTCTTTCCTCATTCGGCTTTCCTCAAAAAGACGCTGAATCTCCTGTAACTGTCGCTCCAGGTCCAGGAAGACCGATTCCTCGGTCACCATTTCTTCTATAGTCTCCCTCAGGGCCTGATGTAGGGCGTCGAGAGAGCCACAGAGCGTTTCCTTCCTCATCGCAGAAGAGCGAAGCCCAACCCTCTGGCTGTGCACATTGCGATACCGAGAGAGAAGGTTTGCTATGCCGTTTTGCATTTCTTGGAGGAAAAGACGATCATCAACAGATATTGGCAAGGTAGGGAGGGCCAACAGTCGGCTTAGTTCAGAAGAGCTTTTATCCAATTGAAGGACGTTCTCTGGCAGAGCAGCCTGGCTAACCTCCAGTTCAGGCAAATGAAGCATATTGCCCGAGGATCTCTCGAAGGCCCTCCAAGTCTGTACTGGTGCTAATTGAAGGCGAAGAAGGCCGAAAAGAAACATAGGACAATCGTCCAAATCGGTCCAAAATATCCAGGACCGATTGCAGCAATGGGTCAGTTGCCTGCACACAAAGAGAGAGTTAGCGAAATGAGCCAAAACCACGAGCTAAAAGAAAAATGGGAAAATGACTTACCACCCCAGAACCAGAACTGAAAGGCTGATCCACCAGTGCCTCAAATGCTTCAGCCATTGGCTGTGCTAGTTCCTGCTGAGATGAAGGCCCTGGGGATGATGGATGTTGGGGGAGTCAACGGCTGTGTGGCCGAAAATGAATGATTGTACAAGTTTTCATCGTTCCAATGTATAACGCCTTTTCGTCTTCTTCGACAGGAAATTCACCTCGATCTTCACCTTCGGTTTAATGAAGGTAAATTTGGGGGAAAATTGTTGATAGACAAAAATCCCCACCATCGGACGAAATCGCCCTGGGATGAAAGAAAGAACGAAGGGAAGAAGGGCGATGGACCGAAGAGTGACAAGAGCTTGGGGCGACCGAACCAGCGGTTAGGACGAAAACGCATGATGCGGTTGCTTCCACGATCGCAGCAGTTGGACGGTTTTCCCTCCACAACCAAGCAGTTGAGACACGTAGCTCAGCGGTTACAGGCATGATCCAGCAACTGTAGGGAGATACTGGAACTGCCCAAAACGGTTGACAAACTTCACTATAAAAGCTCATCTACACCAAGAGAGAAAACCCCCGATCAAATGAAGACTCAAATGAGCATATTTTTATTTTTCATTTCTTAGATTTTAATTTTAGGACTGTAATTTGTGTGATTGCGCCCTTTGAGGCTTATTCACTTAATCAAACACCCATTGCTAGGACTTTGTCTTAGGAGGTTTGAACCTTACACGCTATTCTTTCTTCACGCATAAAAATTGCGCAAAAATTAGTATTCGGATTACAATTCATATATTATAATATAAGTAATATTAATTTATATTCTTATATTAAGAGTTTTATACCCATTGCCCCATCATGATGGAATTGGCTACTCATATTTTGAATAAAACACACATATAATTTATTACTGAAAAAAAAGATTGCTACAAAGCTTGCAAATAAATACACAATAGCTGAAACTTCACAAATTTTCAGAGAGAAAACTATGGAACATGTTGATTTTCTAAGGGTTTTAATCTTATATTAAGAGTTTTACCCATACCCACCACCCAGCATGGTGGAATTAGCTACTCATACTTTGAATAAAACACACATAATTTATTACTGAAAGAAAAAAAAATTGCAACAAAGCATGCAAATAAACACACAAGAACTGAAACTCCACAATTTTTCAGAGAGAAGACTATGGAACATGTTGATTTTCTAAGGTGTTGAGCACATCTATTTATAGTAGATACTTAGCACCCTCTATGCAATTTGCAAATTGAAAAAACAATTTGCAATTGCATGTTTGGTGGGAATTGACATTCCACAAATTTAAAAATGAATTTTTGTTATATAATTTTAAAAGTTGTGATTATTAATTTTTAAATAACAATTTATATATAATCAAATCTTAACATAATATACTTGTGATATGATATAAGTATAAAAAAACTTAAAACAACTCATTTCCATCCCAGTTCTAATGAATTTCACTGTTAATCCTACCAATTGTTGCTTAATTTAATGAGAAATTTACAAAATTAGCCCCAAAAAAGTTTGTCATTTTCCAAAATGAATTACAACGTTTGAGATTTGTGAATTAGTTAAGAAATTCAATATAGATTTCGAAAAATCTAGATTTTCCGAAGTACACACCGGTGTGTATTAGGAGATCCGAAATCAAAACATCGGAACTCATAAGTTTTTATTTTTTATTGTTATTATTTTTTAATTTTTTCTTCGAAAATCCAAATAATGACTTCGGATCTCTGAAGTATTTTTTCGGATTTCTGAAGTATTTCTTTGATGCGATTTTACTATATGTTTCTCTATTTTTGCATATGTCCACGGGATCAACAGAATAACATTCTTTTCTGTTGACCTTTTTAAGTAATGCGTTCATTCTTTCAACATTATTTATGGTCATCATGTTATATATTCTACTTGAAAGCTCCGCTCTTGCCCATATGTTGCACTCAATAAATACCTTGTTGCGTTTGCATTAATCTACCAAAGTTTTTGAAATTGCATATCAAAATCCTGACGTCTACATGACTTGGCAACAGCAAAGTAGATCACCATAAAATTATAGATGTTCTTTGGTCCCATCTTGAACCTAACTTTAAGGTTCATAGACACTACCTCATTGAATGATATTTGAGTGTAAATTTGAACATCACTCTCAGTTCTATTGACTACTAATTTCAATAACTAAATGTAGCCGCGAATAAGACGAAATTTAACTTTTCATGATGACTTTATACTCCACTTTACTTCTCTACTGCCGCACTTACAACATTTCCATTAACTGCTCATAAGTTGTGCTCGCAGCAATTAAGTCTAAAAATATATATATTCCCATATATTCATCGCTAGCATTATCTAATTTCTCCCAAGACCCATCAATGTAGAAAGTTATAGGTATTTGTTCTATTTTAAACTCAGGAGAATATGAATACACTTCGGAAAATAGGTTAGTAAAAAATGATTTACTTTTGTAGTGAGAATAGATGGAGAATGTCCGGTTTTATATACTTTTTTCCAACTTCAAAAATCCGAAGAAAAACTTGGGAGATCTGAAGTTTTGACTTCGGATCTCCTAAATATATATTTACTTCGATGTGTATTTTGGAGAATCAAGATTTTTCGAAATCTACTTCGGATTTCTTGGCCAGTTTTACAAATCCCAAACGTTGTGGCTTATTTTGGCAAATGACAAATTTTTTTGATTAGTTTTATGAATTTCCCCTATTTAATATATAAAATATGTTAAATTGACTGATTTTTATTTTATCTTCTGGGAAATACCCCTAAATTTTATACATAATAATATATATACACCCCAAAGACACACCTAAGACAAACCCATACCTTTTTTTTTAAAATATTTCATTTTCTATCCTCAATATTTTAATAAATATCTAAATTACCCACCCCATGTGTCTTGGGATGTGTACTTGGGTATATGTTTAGCATTCTTCAAAAATTACAAAACACTTTTCAAATTTTTTGAGGAGCAATGATACACTCACACACACATTTCTACTGAAACTTTTACAAACTCTCTCAATGTAGCTTCAGTGATCTACAGTAAATCACTGTAGCTATAGTGAGAGAGTTTGTAAAAGTTTAGGGAAAAGTGTGTATGAGTGTATCGTTTTTATTTTTTGAGAGTGTTTGGTTATATTTTGAGTAGAGCTTATAAGGATTATAAAAGTTATTTTGCCTCTATTAGCAAAAACTCAAAATTTGGGCTTTTGGGAGTATAGGCTAATAGGCTTTTTTTTAAAATAGATATAATGACAATATATCCAATAATATTTCATTAATTCCACTATACTCTTCTTATATATTAGGGGTGGCAATTTGGGTCAGGATTCGTTTATTCATTCGATTTGATTCGTTTTAAAGCGATTACGGGTTTGAAAAAATGAATTCGTTTAATAAATGAGTCAATTTGATTTGATTCATTTATTAAATGAATCGAATACGAATTTAAGCTTATTAATTCGTTTATGATTCGTTTTAATATTTTTATTTACTAGTTATTGTTATTTTTCAAATAAGATTCAAGAAATTATAGCTAATTACTATAGAAAAATAATATTAACTACCATAAAAAATAATATTTTCGATATTTGGTGAGGTATTTTTAGTAAATATATTAATTACATATTTCATATGTATATATTTATGAAGAATTAATGTAAATCAAGTTTGGTAAATTATTTTATTAAAAAATATCATGACGAATTCGATTCGTTTATTAAACGAATCGAATATGAATCCTGATATTAGAATTGGTTTACGAATCCATCATATTTTGATTCGATTCGTTTAGAATTTGATACAAATTCGGTTCGTTGATTCGTTTTGTCACCCCTATTATATGTAAAACCATTTGGAACAAAAAGATTAAAGTGTTGATAAAAAATTTAAAAAAAAAAAAAAAAAAACTTGCCGTCAGGAAAGCTATTTCTCTAAGTACGTCTATTTCTCTACAAAAAATTTATCATTTGAAAAAGAAAGTAAAAATTTTTGTCTGTTTATTATTTGTGTTTATTATTTGTTGGTGATTATTTATTGGTCTTTCGTTGGCTTGTTATTGTCATTTGATTATTTGTTGGTTTGTTGGTGTCTCTCGCTTTCTTTACTGAGTTCATTATCATTTGATTATTTGTTGGTTTATTGGTGTCTCTCATTGTCTTTAATCAGTTTATTATCATTTGATTTGTATGTGTATTATAACATTAGATATTTTTGTTATAGAATGGAAAAGGCTGTAGAAGGAAATCAAAAAAGATTAAAGGCATATTGGAATGACAATACTGATGATGCTTTTATAAAAATTTACGTCAACGAAACTCTAGTTGATAATCGACCAAATAGACACTTTAATAAAAATGGGTGGAGAAATATTTTCACTAGATTTTTATTCTATGACCGGTAGAAATTATATTAAAAAACAATTGAAAAATAAGTGGGACTCCTTGAAGAAAGATTGGTAAAATTTAGACAAATTTGTTGAGAAATGAAACTAGCTTAGGATGAGATCTTGTGAATTAGACAATTGATGCCGGCGATGAATGGTGTAATAAAAAATTAAAGGTATATTATTCTTTTTTTTAGTGTAATAAGAAATAAATTTTGGAGTAATTTAGACAAAATTTTAATGTATAACTTTCAATGGTTCTTCACAATTTTATAAGAAAATATGTGTTGTGATATTTTTATATCGTACCGCAAGTGTACGGTGTCAAGTTTTAGTATAAATCAGTGAAAGAGTGTCGAACCCACAGGGATTGCGTTAACTCGCACTAAGTACTATAATTGATAATCCTAACTTTATTTAGATGACAAATAAATAAAGATTTTTAATAAATAAATAAAATATAAAAATAATAAAATAGGAGGAACTAATACGATAGAGATTCTGGATCCTGATTTCACCTAGCTGTCACTTATGTATTTGTTATGCCAATTACCACTGTTCGGTTATATTGTTTATAAGTCAAGACTCCGAAATTATCCACTCCCTCTCTCGAGTGCCGAGTGAAAATATCATCAACTATAGACTTCAATATCTCTATAAAAATCCAATAGTTAACGACTCATTACGCTTTGTGATCCTAATTTAACGACTTCAAATGACTACAGATTCTCTTGAACTCTATAAAATCATAGGTTATATTCTCTAGATCTATTCAAAATCTCATCTCTCGAGTGATAGATTCTAAACATTCATCATCTTCAATTGTGGCCAATAATCAAGAAGCATTAAACTCAAAAGAATATAATAAATCAACAAAATTTCATAACAAAATTGATAAACACAATACAAGGTTCAAACATCGATTACATCATTCTTCATAATTAAAGAGTTAATTCATGACAAAAGATAATTACAATGATAAACAAATCATGAATGTAATGGAAATCATTAGAGTTCTAAGAAAGAAACAAGAAGATAAAACTCGAATTGAATCTCTTCCTCTCCGGACGTCACCGTCTTAATCTCCTCTCGTTGCTCTTCAATCCTCTCATTTGATCTTTAAAAATATGTTTTTTCGTGTTTTGTGCAGTGTATTAGCCTCCCCTTGAGTATTAGACGAACAATTCTATTTATAATAGAGTCTAGGAGTCATTAAACATCTAAAAAACCCTGAAATCATGTTTCTCGTCCGCGGGGGACGCTGCGGCGCCGAACAGTGGGCGCTGCAGCACCCAACTCTCGGGAAAATGTATGTAAATGACTAGATCTCGTCGAGTAGATGCAAATCGATATATTATGGGTCTCGTAACTCTTTCTAAATCAAAAGTTATAGTCTTTTTAATTTCAGTGCGCAGCTGATGCATGTTTTTACTGCTTCTTGAGTCTGATACTCCCGATAGGTCCCGAAATACACGTATTTGCTCCATTCTTGATGTTATAATGCTTCCTACAAATAAGACATAAAATAAACTATAAAATACATTAAATGGCTCGAACTATAACAAAATAATAGGCTAAAGATGCTAAAATAAGTGAGTATAAACCACACTTATCAATATGCCTATCAGGATCAAGAATTTCAACCTCATGATGATAATGAGGAATTGATTCCAACAAGTGAGTGTGATAATCAAATGGAAGAAACTGTTGAAGAGTATGAAAGTTCATTCAATACACATGAAATTGATCAAGAACGTGATCAAATTGCAACACTTCTCATGCACCGTTGATACTTAAATTTAATTTGATCAAAATTATTTATTTGATATAATTATTATTGATGTGTTTTAATTATTGAACACATTACAAAGTATTTCAATTTCTTAAGCAATATCATGTTTTTCTAGTTGAATGATTATAAAATAACTTATTACATATATCTATTTTTATAATTTCATTACATAAAAACACTTTTAATATTGTACAATCAAATAATATAATAATTCAAAACAACGTTTTTAATTGATGATCAAACACTCAAAAACTTTTTATCAAAAACTATATTTTTAAAAATTCTGTTAAGAAAACTCTATTTTAGAGCCTTAATTAAGCATTAGTTTCCGATCTCAAAAGCTAGAACTCGACGATGCCGCTTACTGCCGCAAAAACTATTATTCGATTGCTTCACTTGCTTTCTGTTCTATCCTATGCTATGTCACAGATTTTTGTTGATAAAAAAATGGCCTTAGGTTCCTCTGCATCTAACAACACGTTCACAAGCAAACTCAATAGCCTCTTCAACCAAAAGCTTCACTCTGAAGCTGGCAAGTCCCTCTATTCTAATGCAACAGAAGGGGAATTTCCGTTTACAGTTTATGGTCTTTATCTTTGTAAATTTAACATTAGCTTCCTATCTTGTCAGAGTTGTATAGTTGAAGCAGTTAATGCCGTTTTGCAAAAATGTAATGGCACCAAGGAGGCAATTATATGGTATCAGGTTCAAGAGTGTTTGGTGCGATTTTCAGACCATTCTTAATCCGTCACTGATACTTCACCACTTCTGTGAATGAAAGGAGTACCTGTGCCTGATAATGTCACTAAAAGTTTGGTTCAGTCCTTCAACGACGTAATCGCTATGCCAAGTTTAAGTTCTTTCAGTAATGCAACCAAAGAGACTAAAATTTCTAGCATTAATACACTTCAAAGTTTTGGGCAGTGTATACCGATGATGTCAAAAGAGGACTGCCGAATTTGCCTGAATAAAACTATTAATTGGATTCCAAGGTGCTTTGTCCCTCCGGAACGGGATTTTGCAGAATTTTTTTCCCAAGTGGTATCATGGGCTCCGAGTTGTACCCGTTTTCCAAGGTACTTGCAGCTGGAGTTCAAGGACCCATCTCTTCTTCAGGTAAGTTCTTTGTTACAACATGTTAGTATTTGTAATCGTTTGTAGTTATGGTAAAAAATAAGTAGTCATTTGGTGATAACCTACACGTAGGACAGTACAATGACTACTGGACAACCTTTTTTTTTTTTTTTTTTTTTTTTTTTTTTTTTTTTTTATTATCAAAATTCAGGTTCCTGAATCACATAGTCCATAATTTAAAGTGATTTTTCATTTCAATTTGAAAAATCGTTGAAATTAAGACAATTTTTTCATCTTAAATCATAATTGAAACTTAATAGACGAAACGAATAGGAGATGGATGTCCCGATTACCATATCCCTAATTGAGTTAGCAATTTTTTCTTTTCTAAAATTTATGATTTATGTATTATAACCCACTCAAATTTATAGTTAGTACATTATAGCCCTCATCGAACAGAAATCTAATCTTATTACAAATCAAAAAATTGTGACCTGTAACTAAGAATACAGAGCATGATCTGATCTCTTATAACCCTTTTGGCTGTGGAAAGGAGGGAAAAGGAGAGGAGCAGCATTGATTGCAATCGGATCAGCTTTATCAGTAGTTATAGTAGCGCTGTTTGGTTCGTTTCTTTGGTACAGGTGGAGGGGGTATAAAAGAAGCCAAGGTAATTAATTAAGGAATTTAATTGGCATTAAAAGCTTTCTTGCCTCTCCCTTTATCTTTTTCCTCGTTCTATAATTTATATTTAATTAAGTTAATTTGCCTTGCAGAGGTGAAAACAAACAGTCAAGAGGTTCAATTACTTCGCTGGCAAGGTAGAATTGCAAATTACCAGGGTACGTTAGCAGATGGTAAGGATATCGCAATGAAAAGGCTTTCAAGAACATCTGGAGTCTGGACAAGGCCTATACGAGTTCAAGAACGAAGTTTGTTTGATTGCAAAATTACAACATAACAACCTTGTGAGACTCTTGGGATGCTGCTTAGAGGACCATGAATTGCTGCTTATCTATGAGTACATGTCTGTTGTGATTAAACACACAATAATAGAGGTGATTTGAGAGAAAACTCTTCTTTTATATCACTAACAAAAGAATTACAAAGCCAAGCTTTACAAAAAACTCTCACACCACTTTACTCTCTATTCTCACACTTATGGGATTACTGGGATGATGAAGAATAGAATGGAAGGCTCAATTTATAGTGTCGAAAACGTATGCAACAGTGCACACGTTTTGACAGTTGGCTTCCTCAACTTTGTGTGCAAATTGCTTGCTGCATGCAAGCTCATGCATGCTGGAAGCATGCTTTCGGTGGTACACGTTTACAGCTCATGCAGTTGTTTTCAACAAATCTCCCACTCGGTGAAGATTTTCTCCAAATCTGAGCCGATCATTAATCATCCAAACCGGATCCTCAAATGATCCTCCCCTGGCTGCATCTGTATGACTGCCTACGTACCCTGAGATGGGATCAAGCCAATCGTAGTTCTCTGAATCTCCTCACTCTGACTATGTGGAGAGTTTTGTCATCCCAGCTATGGCACGACAGATTTCAAGCTTCTCCTTTGATAAAACCTTAGTTAACATATCGGCACCGTTGTCGTCGGTGTGAATTTTCCTGAGTTCTATCAGCCTTGAGCTCAGGACGTCCCGTATCCAGTGATACCTTACATCGATATGTTTTGACCTCGAATGAAATATGAAATTTTTACCGAGATAGATAGCACTCTGGCTATCGCAGTACAAAGTGTACTTCTCCTGCTTGAAACCCAATTCCTGGACGAATGTCTTCATCCACAACAATTCCTTGCAAGCTTCTGTAACTGCAATGAATTCTGCCTCTGTTGTATAAAGTGCAACACACCTCTGCAACCTAGACTGCCATGCCACAGCTCCTCCTGAGAGTAATCAGATACCCCGAAGTAGACTTTCGGGTATCCACATCTCCTGCCATATCTGAATCGGTGTAGCCTATCAACACTGGTTCACTGCTTCCAAAACATAACCTCATTTTGGATGTGCCTCGAAAATACCGCATAATCCATTTGATCGCATTCCAGTGTTCCCATCCTGGGTTTGACATAAACCGGATGACCAATCCAACTGCGTGTGCTAAGTCTGGCCTCGTGCACACCATGACATACATAAGACATCCCACTGCTGAGGTGTATGGAACCTGTTTCATTTCCTCTTTCTCTGTCTCAGTAGAGGGACTCTGTTGTGTACTCAATCTAAAGTGGGTAGCAAGAGGAGTGCTAACCGCTTTAGCCTTGTCCATCTGGAATCTCTGAAGTACTTTCTCGATGTACTCCTCATGTGACAAGTATAACCTCCTGACTTTCCGATCACGGTTGATCCTGATGCCAAGAATCTGTTTAGCTGGCCCCAAGTCTTTCATCTCAAAAGACTTACTCAGTTGCTGCTTCAAATTATCAATCCTCGATTGATTCTGGTCAACTATCAACATATCATCTACATACAGTAGTAAGATGATAAAGTCATCGTCAGAAAATTTCTGAACAAAAACACAATGGTCTGAAGTAGTCTTCTTGTATCTTTGCTCCCTCATAACTGACTCAAACTTCATGTACCACTGTCTCGGTGCCTGTTTCAACCCGTAGAGGATTTTCCTGAGTCTGCATACATAGTCCTCTTTCCCGCTGACTCTGAAGCCTTCTGGTTGCTCCATGTAATTTCTTCTTCCAGATCTCCGTGAAGAAATGCGGTCTTGACATCCATCTGCTCAACTTCCAGGTCGAGGCTTGCTGTTAAGCTGAGTACCACTCTGATGGATGACATCTTCACAACTGGAGAGAAGATTTCATCGAAGTCAATGTCTTTCCTCTGATTGAATCCCTTGACAACAAACAGTCAAGAGGTTCAATTACTTCGTTGGCAAGGTAGAATTGCAAATTACCAGGGTACGTTAGCAGATGGTAAGGATATCGCAATGAAAAGGCTTTCAAGAACATCTGGAGTCTGGACAAGGCCTATACGAGTTCAAGAACGAAGTTTGTTTGATTGCAAAATTACAACATAACAACCTTGTGAGACTCTTGGGATGCTGCTTAGAGGACCATGAATTGCTGCTTATCTATGAGTACATGCCAAATAAAAGCCTTGATTTCCTTCTTTTTGGTTTGCTCTCAAACCCTGTATTTACTGCTAGTTTTTTTTTTTTTTTTGAAAATACACTGTTCATTAATCTAAACTAAGCTTACACCTGATTTGAGGGGGGAATACTCCCGTCAGAAACCAACAATACCAGAATTATAAGTCGTTTTGGCTAAATTATGTGTCATTATATTTGAGTATCTAGATTTAAATTTAAAAAGATAAATGGGTAACTGGACCCAACTTCTTTTATCTCTTGAATGATACACTCAATCTCCTTTATTGTTGAGGAATTGCCAAGAACTAATATTTACTGCTAGTTATAATACACATTATATTGTAAAACTCATATATTGCATTTCCTAATTATTGGCCGGCTGTTAAGTTGTGCAAATAAAATCAGATAACGTGGGAAGGATTTCTTTTCAATAATTATACTTTTTTGCTCGTCAAAATGAAAATGTAAATATAAATAATGCAATTGATGGCTATTTTAATCACTTTAAAGCCTCACTAATTTTTCATAATAAGGACTCTTCCAAGAAAATAAGCTGAACTAAGTGGTATAAAACACCATAAAAACGAGTGATATACTGATTAAATATGAACTAAAATCATTCACAAAGTATATGTGTTGGAAAAAATGCTTATAAGTAAGCATTTTGAGGCTCAATTTTAAGCATGGTCCACTTCGTGTTAGTGGTTGTTATTGAATGATTTGGATACTCCTCCGTGAGTACTTCGAAATGGTATATTCATATGCTTAAAATGGTGCTTTGGTGAATGAGAAATTGTTGCTCAAAGTTCACTCATTGGTGTTGGAAAATCAGAGAAGTTAGCTTGTCCCATATGGGAAAGCTATAAAGTGAAAATTGTGCTTATATATGATTGCTCATATGTAGATGGGTAAGAGTTTAAGGATAGATGCTCTCTCTACGTGCGCGGGGGGGGGTGCAAATCAAATCCGAATCAAGCTTGGCTCGTGTGCACCTGCGTACACGAATGCCAGACCAAATTGTGCGGGCCTGGCCCAGCCAATTTTTGGATGTCTCTTTATTTTTTTTTTCAAGCCTTTTGAATTCCATAACAACTAATTTAATTAGTTTGATGGTTACAACAAGTGAAAAGCCTCCCATTGATGAGATTTAATTGGCATTATAATTTCTTTTAATAAGGAAGTGTTTTGGTTTTTTGGGGAACACACACAGAACACACAAGAAAATATACTACAATTTCGAAAATATTTTGGGGGAGTTCAAAACATTTTGTGGTTCGTTGGAAACAAGATTGGTGGTGCCCATACTTGTTTGTTTCTGTTGCATCCTGGGAAACAAGCGTCTCAAGTTCTACTGCACCTTCGGTAGGGGGCGAATTTGTTTTAAAGAGATTGTTGTCCCCTTCAACAAGCCTCGGAATTCTTCATTGTTTTACTGTTCCTGTCACTGATTCCTGTTATACCACTGTGACTGATTCACTGCCTGCGATTGTCTTATGTTTTATTATTTTTTTTGTTTACTGTTGTTAATTGTATCATTGTTGTTTATTTTCTGTTCGGGTTACTGTTGTTTAAATTCGATTGTAAGAACACAGTAAACAAATAAGTTGTAATAGTATTAAAACAAATTTGACTCTGTGGATATGGAAAACAGTCCAAACACAGTAGCTCCGAATATGGCAGCCTCTTCGGCTGGCCTGAATATTGTGGCAGCCCCCGTGGCTGGCCAAAGTGCAGTGGCAGCCTCTTCGGCTGGCCAACTTGCTTCAGCCTCTGGGCTTAATATGGCAGCCGCTGTGGCTAGCCAAGGTGTTGCTGCCTCTGTGGCTAGACAACATGTTGGACATGTGAGCCATGTCAATCCTGCTGCAGAAAAACCTGAAAAATTCAGTGGACAGAATTTTAAACAGTGGCAACAGAAAATGTTTTTCTACTTGACCACGTTGAACCTTGCGAGGTTTCTAAAGGAAGATGCTCCTGAACCCGTGGAGGGTGAGATTGATATCCAAGTGATCAGTGCGATCGATGCTTGGAAACATTCTGAATTCCTATGTAGGAATTATGTGCTGAATGGGCTGAGTGATTCCTTGTATAGTGTGTATGCCGGGATGAAAACAGCAAAAGGGCTTTGGGAATTTTAGACCGAAAATATAAAACTGAGGATGCCGGTATTAAGAAATTTGTCGTAGGTCGTTTCCTAGATTTTAAGATGGTTGATTCCAAAACTGTGTTAAGTCAAGTACAAGAATTACAAATTATTCTAGCATAAATTCATGCTGAGGGATGGTTTTAAGTGAAACCTTCCAAGTAGCCTCGATAATTGAAAAACTACCACCTGGTTGGAAGATTTCAAGAATTATTTAAAGCATAAGCGAAAAGAAATGAGCATTGAAGACTTGGTTCTTAAGCTTAGAATTGAGGAAGATACAGAGTATCTGACAAGAGAGGAATAACTCATGAGGCCAAAACAAATGTTGTTGAACATGGCCATAAGAAAAGAACCCTAAAAATAAAGGGTCAAAGATGGGCCATAAATGAGGAGTTTCCAAGAAATCCAAATTTCAAGGAAAATGCTTCAATGTGACAAAATGGGTCACAAGTATTCTGAGTGCAGACTGCCGAAGAAGAAAAAGAATCAAGAGGCTAATGTGATGGAAAACATGACTCAAGATGTTTCAACATTAACCTTTCAGCTGTGGTTTCTGAGGTGAATCTGGTGGTTCTAACCCAAGAGAGTGGTGGATTGACATTGGTGCCACTCGACATGTGTGCTCGGACAAGAGCATGTTTTCTTCATTTGAGCCTACTGGTAATGGGGAAAAATTATACATGGGAAATTCAGCAACATCTGAGATTGAAGGTCAATGGAAGGTGATTCTGAAGATGACCTCTAGGAAAGAGTTGACTTTGAACAACGTTCTGTATGTACCAGAAATACGGAAGAATCTTGTGTCTGGATCACTTCTGAACAAGCACGGATTCCGGATGGTGTTCGAGTCTGATAAAGTAGTTTTAAAAAAAATGGGATGTATGTGGGAAAAAGGTATGTAACTGATGGGCTCTTTAAGCTCAATGTAATGGTTGTTAAACCTAAGAATATCAATAAAGCTAGTTCTTCTGCTTATATTGTTGAGTACTCTAATCTATGGCATGGTAGATTAGGACATGTTAATTTTAATTCATTACGGAAATTAATTAACATGAACCACATTCCCAATTTTAAAATTGATAACAATATAAGTGTGATACTTGTGTTGAGGCAAAACTAACTAGATCATCTTTTCATAGTATTGAAAGAAACTCTGAACCACTTGATCTAATACATACCAATGTATGTGATTTTAATTCAATACAATCAAGAGGTGGTAATAAATATTTTATTACATTTATTGATGATTGCACGAGATTTTGCTATGTGTATTTGATGAAAAGCAAGGACGAAGCTATAGAGAAATTTATTCTCTATAAGAATGAAGTTGAGAACCAACTGAATAAAAGAATTAAGGAGTTAAGAAGTGATCGTGGTGGTGAGTATGTTTTTCCTTTTGTATCACTTTGTGAACAAAATGGAATCATACATCAAACCACAGCTCCTTATTCACCTCAATCCAATGGGATTGCAGAACGTAAGAATCGTACCTTGAAAGAGATGATGAACGCTATGTTAATTAGTTCTGGCTTACCTCAGAATATGTGGGGAGAAGCTGTTTTATCAGCTAATTACCTTTTAAATAGGTACCAAGGAAAGAAGCAGGAAAAACTCTTTATGAAATGTGGAAAGGAAAGTACATTCCTATAAATTCCTTCGAGTGTGGGGGTGTCTTGCCAAGGTAGTTATTCCTCCACCTAAAAAGGTGAAGATAGGACCAAAAACTGTTGATTGCATTTTCATAGGATATGCACATAACAGTAATGCTTATCGATTTCTTGTGCATGAGTCTAATATACCAGATATTCACAAGAATACGATAATGGAGTCGAGAAATGCATCTTTTTTCGAATATGTTTTTCCTTGTAAAACTAATTCGAATTCAAATATGCACAAACGGGCACATGAGACTATAATTGAAGATAGTCAGGACCGAGAACAATAAATGTTCCAGAGGATCAACAAGTTGTTGAACTTGAACCAAGACGTAGCAAAAGAGCTAGAACCGAAAAATCATTTGGTCCAGATTTTCTGACATTTTTGCTAGAAAATGATCCCCAAAGCTATAACGAAGCTGTAAGGTCAGCTGATGGTGCTTTGTGAAAGATGCCATCAATAGTGAAATTGAATCCATCTTACAAAATCACACCTGGGAGTTAGTGGATCTTCCTCCAGGATGTAAACCTTTAGGGTCCAAGTGGATTTTCAAAAAGAAAATAAAGGCAGATGGATCAATTGACAAGTACAAAGCAAGACTTGTAATTAAAGGTTACAGACAACGTGAAGGTCTTGATTACTTTGATACTTATTCTCCTGTAACGAGAATAAATTCCATAATGATGATAATAGCGATTGCAGCTTTGCGCAATCTTGAGGTACATCAGATGGATGTGAAAACAGCCTCTCTAAATGGAGATTTAGATGAAGAAATTTACATGGAACAACCTGAAGGCTTTATAGCTCCAGGACAAGAAAAGAAAGTCTGTAAGTTGGTTAAATCCTTGTATGGATTAAAACAAGCTCCGAAACAGTGGCATAAAAAGTTTGATGACACCATGTTAGCAAATGGTTTCAAAATCAATGAGTGTGATAAATGCATTTATGTCAGAGAGACAGAAGTTGGCTATGTCATTTTATGTCTCTACGTTGATGACATATTGATTGTCGGGAGTAATGTTAAAATGGTGAAATCTACCAAGAATATGCTGAAATCCAAGTTTGACATGAAAGACATGGGTTTAACAGATGTCATTCTGGGAATAAAGATCTCGAGAAGTCCTGATGGACTTATTCTTGATCAGTCGCACTATGTGTACAATATTCTTGATAAATTTAACAATGATGATTCTGCTGTGGCTAGAACTCCTTTAGATGTGAGTCTACACCTATCAAAAAATAGGGGACAGGGTATATCTCAAGTAGAATACTCTAGAGTGATCGGGAATTTGATGTATCTATCGAGTTGTACAAGGCCTGATATAGCCTGTACAGTAAACAAGCTCAGCAGATATACGAGTAATCCAGAGGTTGATCACTTTGTTTACTGTGTTCTTACAATCGACTTTGAACAAACAGTAACCCGAACAGAAAATAAACAACAATGATACAATTAACAACAGTAAACAAAAAATAATAATAAAACAGAAGACAATCGCAGGCAGTGAATCAGTCATAGTGGTATAACATGAATCAGTGACAGGAACAGTAAAGCAATGAAGAATTCCGAGGCTTGTTGAAGGGGACAACAATCTCCTTAAAACAAATTCGCCCCCTACCGAAGGTGCAGTAGAACTTGAGACGCTTGTTTCCCAGGATGCAACGGAAACAAACAAGTATAGGCACCACCAATCTTGTTTTCAACGAACCACAAAGTGTTTTGAACTCCCCCAAAATATTTTCAATGGGAGGCTTTTCACTTGTCGTAACCATCAATTAAATTAGTTTTTATGGAATTCAAAAGGTTTGAAAAATAAAATAAAATAAAGAGACATCCAAAAATTGGCTGGGCCAGGCCCGCACAATTTGATCCGGCATTCGTGTACGCAGGACACGAGCCAAGCTTGATTCGGATTTGATTTGCAACCCCCCCCCCCCCCCCCCCGCGCACGTAGAGAGAGCCTCTATCCTTATAACTCTTACCCATCTACATATGAGCAATCATATATAAGCACAATTTTCACTCTATAGCTTTCCCATATGGGACAAGCTAACTTCTCTTGATTTTCCAACACCAATGGGTGAACTTTGAGCAACAATTTCTCATTCACCCAAACACCATTTTAAGCATATGAATATACCATTTCGAAGTACTTACGGAGGAGTATCTGAATCATTCAATAACAACCACTAACACGAAGTGGACCATGCTTAAAATTGAGCCTCAAAATGCTTACTTATAAGCATTTTTCCAACAATAT
>SKCR01040582.1:0-42397 GCA_019454045.1 Zanthoxylum bungeanum | reverse complement strand
TTCTTGTGGCACGGCTAAATTTCAACACCT
Organism: Zanthoxylum bungeanum; assembly: GCA_019454045.1. Lineage (NCBI taxonomy): Eukaryota > Viridiplantae > Streptophyta > Magnoliopsida > Sapindales > Rutaceae > Zanthoxylum > Zanthoxylum bungeanum. The sequence continues at coordinate 42,367 of SKCR01040582.1, read as the reverse complement.
ACAACTACCAATCATAATTAGTAAAAAAAAAACAATAAGCAGAATACCAATTTAACAGCGAATCCAAACCTATTGTAATTTTAAAAAAAAACGTAGAAAAGCGAGTTGTTAGAATTTATCTTCAAGAGTAATGAAAAATTTCATTAAAAACATCACAAAGATATTCACAATAATTTCAATTTGAATATAATATTTAGGATTATACTAAATTTAACATGGTTATAAAAAAATCTAACAATATAAAATAATGTGTATACTAGCAGCTTCATAATGGCGACGTGAACGGCTAGAATACGAAATGAAGAGAGGGTGTTAGCTGAAATGTTTTTGCTTGGATTGGCAGTTGGTGTCATCTTTTAAGTTTGAAGTAATACGACATTTCATACGAGCTACTACTTTCAATTTGATCATTTGATGCACGTTGTGAAAAGAAGCGGGAAAGGTCCACTAAAATCTGGTCATCGATTCGGTTCGATTTCAAATTGGAATCGAATCGAACGGTTTACGATTCCAGTTTTTTAGAACAGTAAATCGGACTGAACCGGAAAAATCCAATTTGATTTCGATTAAATTCTTCATTTTGGAAAAATTGATAAGCAAACCTTAAGGTTACGATTCCACATTATGTGGAACCGTAACCGAACTGAAATATATTTAGATTCGATTATGATTTCGGAACCGGAATCAGATAAAACCGTAATTTTATGATTATATCCGATTCAATTTCGGTTTCGAACCGGAACCATGACCAGGTGTCTAAAAGAATCATCTTTTGTTGTGTTAATAGAAAAAAAAATTAAAAGAGAGAGAGAATCCATCGTTCGCTATAAAGAGTTCGCTTACATGCCTTCCCTTTAATTGAAATCAAGATGTATAGCTTACTTTAAATCATGTAATTAATGTCACAATCTTCCCTTTCCGACAATAATATTTCACGGCACCTGAAGTTTTTTTAGATATATAATTTAAAAATATTACAATAATATTTTTACTTTATCATTTTAAATCCGATGTTATAAATGATACAACACTGGAATTAAATTAGAAATTACAAATGATTGAAACAAAAAGAAATTACAATATGTAAATTTCGAGTCTTGTGTATCACAATTCATTAAAACATATTCGCAGTCGATGATTGTACTTATGATCACTATTTTGAAAATCGGACCAGACCGACCGGTCAGATCGGTCGAATCGGGAATCAATCGTGACTCTGGTCCGGTTAATTAATAAAATCGGATAGTAATACCAGTCAAAACTGGTCAAACTCGGTAAAAATCGATCAAAATCGGTGAACTAGATAAGAACGATTAAATTTTTTTTTTTTAATTTTTAAAATCAAAAACTAAAATTTAGTATTTTTAATTAAATAAAATTATTTATGATGTTAGTTGATTCTATCGTTCTAATCAAACCACTGACCCATTGAACTTTTTGGATCACCGGTCCGATGCTGAAAATATTTGCTTAGGATCGAAACCGGCATCTGCTTCATAGGATAAAACGGAACTGATAGTTTTGGAGTACTGTCAATTACGTAAGCAAACTCTATGTGCGTAGAGCTTGAATCGAAGTAAAGCTCTCGATTTTGGACAAAAAATGCTTTCGACGCTGGACAAATGGCATATCATGGGCTGCTAGCTACTGTTATAGTACATGAAAAGCTAACAAAAAAGTTCAATTGGGGCCACATTTGTCGCTGCGTGTAGAGAGAGTCTTTATCTATAACTTTTTACCTTTCTACGATCAAACAACTATATATAAACCATTTTAGGTTTAGTTAGTTCTTAGATGTGTGATAAATTTAATTTCCTTTAATTTTCATTCTCAATTTGTGCATTTTGTGAGACAAATGCTCATTCACCCGAGTATCATTTTGAGCTTATCAATATATTATTTTGAAGTACTCACAGAGGAGAACCCAAAAAACTCATGATCTCTTCATTCCAATAAATTGATCTCACTTAAAACGTGTTTTAAAATAGCTAAAATATATATTTTCTCCTTATTTTCCAACAGTAGAAATATGTATTTTTCTACTCAAAGTTATAAAAATACATTATATTCCACCGGTAATTTTTTTTAATCACGAAAAAATAATTTGAAACTTTAAGTGGAAAAATGATAAAATCATTATTACATTTTTAGACTTTTTCCTTATTGACAGCTGATTTTCCTCTCAGTGGAAATATCGGGATAGTACTCCCAGGACAATCCTCCTTCAACCTTTAATTTGTTTGGTTATGGGGAGACCAAATGCAAATTTTGGCGAAAAACAAGAAATCGAAAAGAAATGATTTAACGTGGTTCGGTGGAGCTTGTCCAGCCTACGTCCACGGTCACAAAGCGGGGTATGGGTTCTTTTATTACTAAACCGAGATCGACTAACCTGTTTTAGTGAAGGTCTAAAGAAACCGAGCAGATTGTGCTATTTCTTACAAGTAGTTCTCAAATGGAAAATTTCGTAACCCTTACAAATGTGATCAAACTTCCCTTATATACTACTCAATACATGGCACTATTCCCGTATCTTTGTGACGTCAGCCTCACATATTTGTAGATTTACAGTGATTTGACAGGTTCTCTTCCCCATTCTACCATCGCCGAAAGTAAAACCTACCCTACGAATCCCTATCACATCACGTCGTAAAGGTGTACTGTCTAACCCTTTTCATTAATGATGACAGCCTGTTGAATTTTGAATGTGAGAGTTTTTGGAGGGAAAATGTAGCTGTTCTCATCACGCGTCGGTCTTCGAGAGGTCAGTCAGATAACGAACTGATCCCACCCCGCCATTTCTGACATGATTCATAATATTCGAGCTATCAATCCTAGGAGTGAGTAGAAATGAACCGAGCTACCGGGCTATTGTGGTCGGCCTCGACTCACTTGTTGCCGGTCTTGAAGAACTTAATCATGCTATGTCCTATGGATTAGTGGAACTTCCCTTTTTGCCCTTACGGATCTGTTCAGAAACCTTAGCCGCGGAAATCCCCATCAACATCTGTCCCCTAGTTCGCGGTTCCAACGAGCGTACGAGTTGGTTTCGGGAACTACATAAATCATAAATGTGATGATCGATTGTTAGGTGGTTGATCCTCGTAATTGTACAAAGAACTGCCCTGGTGTCAACTTTGGCCATCCTCAATGCCTTCGCATGGTCTGTCCTCAAGCCAGTGTTAGGCACTCGGTGGGACGTAATCCGACCCCGAGGTGATGGAACAAAGCATCGGCGGAACGAGTCCAGCCCCAAGCTTGTGGATAAAAGCAGTCTCGGCGGAACGAGTTCAGCCCCGATCTGGTGGAATAGTACAGACTCGGTGGAACGAATTCAGCCCCGAGCTGGTGGAACAATACAGACTCGGCGGAACGAATCCAGCCCCGAGCTGGTAGAATAATACAGACTCGGCAGAATGAATCCAGCCGCGAGCTGGTGAAATATTACATACTCGGCGGAACGAATCCAGCCCCGAGCTGGTGGAACATTACAGACTCGGCGGAACGAATCCAGCCCCGAGCTGGTGGAATAATACAGACTCGACGAAACGAATCCAGCCCCGAGCTGGTGGAACATAACAGACTCGGCGGAACGAATCCAGCCCCGAGCTGGTGGAACATAACAGACTCGGCGGAACGAATCCAGCCCCGAGCTGGTGAAGTATTTGAGACTTAAACGAGGGAAGATTTTCAACCTCTGAGGCTCTGTGGATCCTGGCGCTAGCGTCCCCCTACCAGACCAGCGAAAAATGAAAATTGGAACAAAGTAAAGTTAAAAGAAAATATAGGTGACTTAGCACATACCCCAAATAAATTCAAGAGAAAAACAGCAACACGGGTGCTCCGAGGCAGCGTCCTACCCAATGCCCCCAAAACATAATTCTGAACTTTACAATTCAGTGTCCCGGCTAACCAGGCTACGGATACGCCGATTCGGGCGGTCAGGAAAATCCCCACGGGGGACATGGACACCCCGTGTGTGCCTTCCCTGGGTGGTACTCAGTGGGATTCACCAGCCAACTCGTAGGGGCAGAAACCTCCCTAGGTCCGGTTTACCCGAGACTCATGTAATCAAGAGGACCATTCGGCCAAACCCAAGCCAGGTGGTCTGATGGTACTCAGCGGGACTCACCAGCCGACACGTATGGGAAGAAACCTCCCTAGGTCCGGTTTACCCGGGAGCATGATGGTCATGGAGGCAATTAAGCAATCCACACGCCATACTCTCCGATAGTCTTCAGTGGGACTCACCAGCCGACCTGAAGGGGGAGAAACGTCATTGGGTCTGATTTACCTGAGCTATTCCTCAAAGATTCGAGTCATGTAACGCTCCAGCCTCGGGGGTTTGATAATGACACCCAGGTGTGGCATGTCACGAGGGGTTCGCGCGTTTCCCACATATACTTCATCCATTGATGCGTTCTGGATCCTCAAAAGTGAAAGGAGTCAGGTCGGGACATTTCCACCCGGGGGTTTGATAATGACATCCGGGATTGGCGTGCCACTGGCCTCGTGCCCTTTCTGACTACCAATCACCCCTTCGCATCGAGCATGTCCCAAGAATATTGAACATGATTTTCGCATTTAATTAAACAACAAGTAAAGTGGACAAGATTTTTAATTCTGTAGGAGAAAAATATGTTCATATTCATGGGACCTACTGCCCTTCTTACTGTTGGGGTTGGTGCTCAGAGCGCCAATTCCTGGTTGTATTTCTTTATGAATACTACTGTAAAACGTTATTATTATGAATAATATATGCAGTTTCTATAATATAATGTATCTTTAATATGGTAAAGACGTAATGACCTTAGAATGACTAGTCATGATGTTTTTGCAAAAGCGTCTCAACTGACATTGAGTTGTGTCATGACATTTTCATTCTCAGACAGTTCCTGGTCAAGGTTTACACTACTTGGTCAGTAAAGTAAACCCGTTGAGACCGGTACATATCGTATACTGAAATATATGATTCCAATGGTTTCTCAATGAACCATAAGTCTTGGAGACTAGTATAGACGTGTAGGTGTTTATAGCGGATAAACACTGAACGAATCACCGAAGATTCTTAATGGATGGTACACCAATGTCAATAAGAATCTTATCGGGTTGAGTAGCACTTGTGATTTTCGACTTGAGATACCACTGTGGGCGCATGAGACATCTTTCATACTTAGATGGCAGTCACGTCACCAATCTATTAAGATCAGACCTTCGTCTGTTCGTTGGGTGTGGATAGATCCTCAGGGTGTCCTATGTGTGTCGAGATAGGATCCGTCAGTTCTGTGTACAGAGCATAGGTAGTCCATATGATTAGCAATCAGATAAAAATCATGGTCCCGTGGTACAGTTTAGAAGCCAGTTCTAAATGTTCTTTTTGAGATTGCTAATAGAGACGTCGACGGGATAATTCCCATAGAGATTTGACGTTTACATCTATATCTTTGGGATATATCCGGATACCTGTGACGGAGGAATTATACATTTGCCATGACCTCGACCTGTATGATTCAGCGAGTTTGTCCGTGTTCGTCATAATTTACTGGTGGATAAATTATGGACACGAAATTGGATTTCGTGACGGATATCCCTGAATCTAGAGAGTCTCACTAATGAAATATACTCGTAGAGCACTATGGCAACATTTATAAATAATATTGATTATTTATAAAGTCGTTTAAAGGTTAAACGAAAAATACATGTGTAGGGACCCGATAGTCATTTCCTTAGTTTTGTGTATTTGCATTTAATGTTAGATTAATTCGAATACACATTAATTAATTGTCAAATTGAGATATTTGACTAATATCATAAATATATAAATATATATATATATATATATATATTTAATATTTAATGTAAATATAATACATATATTAATATATTTGTATTTAATAATTATTTAATTATTTAATTATTAAATAATTAAATTAATTAAAAATATAAATATCTTTAGTTATGATATTTTATTTAATGACTTAATTGCAATTGTTGACTTAGTTGAAAATATCATTAATATGTAATGATCATTAAAACAAGTTGACAAGTGTAAAAAATTAAATGAAATAAAAAAATATCATGATATTTCTTTATACATAAAATTCGGCCATGTGCTAATATTGGAGGTATAAATTGTTTTGTTTTCATTTTAGGGTTTCATTAACTTAAAACACTCACCTAAAACTCCATTGAAAGAAGACATTGAAGCTTGAGATAAAGAAAAGCAAAAACAAAGAAAAGCTTGGAATTTAGTAAGTATTTCCAACTTACCATTAGAGAGAAAAATGTTCCTCTTGTTGTGGGCTTCATCTTGTGATGTTCTTATGTTTTTCTATTCTTTATTCTATGTATTTTTGGAGGATGTAAGTTTTGAATTGTGTTGAGCATGTATAAAGATCAAAGAATTCTTCTAATATGTTAACAAGCATTCTTTTGATGGTTTTAGAAACTTGTTGCCATTCTAGAGTTATTGAACCACTCTTAAATGACCTAGATTTGTTCTATAGTTGTTTCATTTTGGGGAGGCTTGATTGGTGTGGAAGAAACATGATTGAAGTGTTGGATTTTGCTAATTTGGTTTAATTTGTCCAATTTGATGAAATTGGAAAATTAGGGTTTAAGACCAATTCCAAATTTGGGGCTTTTCATTTATGTTGTGTATTTGGATGTGTATATGATACATATAAAATCTTATGTTGATTGGATATCATCTTGATGTGTTTTTAACATGTGAAGTGCAAAATGCACATTATGTCCTCAAATGAGGCTCTCGGCCAAGGCTTTATATTTTGGGTTTTTTGTTGCAAATTGAATTTTGATATGTAGGATATGTTAAATTCATATTGGTAATGATTTAGAATCATCCAAAATTATTTCGAACAATTTCGGACTAAAATGAACAAAATGTAAAGTTTTTGGACAATTTGGTAATTACATAAAAATTTGATTTCTTGTGTAATATTTCATAATTTGATACTTGGATAATTAAATAAATAAGTTTATTTAATTAATCCGAGAAAAAATTTTGAAATAGGAAAATTTTGATTTTCCACTGTTTCGCTGCGTTACCGGATTTCCGCTATAAAACCCCTTCAAAATGGTATCAGAGCGAGTCTGATTCTAGGCTCCCTAATATGATTAGCCCTTTAAATTCAATGTTTAATCATGTTTTCTTAACTTTATACGTGCATGTTTTGATCTAATTTGATTAGATTTAGAATGTATGACACTTAGCGGAAAATCCCTAATTAATAAGGTTTAAATGTAATTATGTATTTGATGCATGTTATATGGTCCATCTTGTCAATACGGTTTATAAATATCTCTCCGTGACTACATCTGAGACCGTGTCTCTGCTGTGAGGGTGTAGCCGATAGAGATTTATTTATACCGAATGTATGTCAAATACTAGATAAATTCAAGCGAAAGCGTTATCCTGAATGTGCCCTAGCTGTCAGGGTTACGCAAGTAGCTTGAGTTTATCATTGACAAGTTTAACATTGGTACGTCTCCTTGTGGGCCTGCCTTAGCAGTCACAACGAGAAACGACCAGGACCGGAAACCTAGGAGTCACTAGTGAGTGATTGACAAATGAGTTGTCTACCTGATGAATATACGTAGGCGAGACCGTGCCTCTGCTGTGAGCTGAAATATATTCATGGGATCCACTTTTCACTATTTGTATTTAATTTAATTATTAAATCTTTGTATTCTGTTTGGGGATTGCAGTATTGCATGATTTAGTGGGAGAGGCATTTTTAGATTAAAAATCCATGATCTAGTTTATGCTTATGATTTTATATGAAACTGCTTAATTTTCTGCTAACCATTTTTCGTGATCTATATGATAGATTTGCGATGGCGGCACCATCCACTAATCAGTTTGCGCGTATGCTTGATGCGAACAAACTTAAGGGCGCTAATAACTTCACCAATTGGGATTTGGATTTGAGGATTGTCCTCGATTCCGAGAAGTTGGGATATGTTCTTGAGGATCCACTGCCCCTTGCTGTGGCAGAGGATGCTACACCAGAAGAACGTGAAGTCTTCCAAGCTTGGAAGGATGATGATTTAAAAGTTAAATCATACATCTTAAGTTCGCTTTCACCGGGGCTCAAGAAACAATATTATGGCATGTCAGATGTGTATAGTATGATGACACGATTAAGACAATCGTTTGAGAACCAAGAACAAGTTGTTGTTCACAAGGTCGCAATGAAACTGTTCCATGCGCGATTGGATGATGGGCAGGCTGTTAGCCCGCATGTTCTTCAGATGATCGATTTGATCGATCAATTGAGGCAACATAATCTCATTCTGAATGACATTCTCGGTAGAAGTGTCATTCTTGGTTCACTCCCAACTTTTTATCGCCAGTTCGTGATGTACTTCAACATGAACGGGATTATCTGTACCTACCAAGAGTTGCATATGATGTTGCTCATGGCGGAAGAGGACCTCAAGAAGGGAGTACCGACTCACCCTCCTAGACCTACTTCACTTTCTGCTTCTTCACAGACTTGGTCAAAGGGAAAGAATAAGAAATGGAAGAAGAAGAAGGGTTTCGGTCCTCAACCACAAGCAAAGATAGCAAAGCCCAAGATGGCTTCTGAAGACAAATGTCATCACTGCAGCAAAGTCGGGCACTGGAAAAGGAACTGTACTGACTACATTGCCCAACTGAGGAGGGAAAGAGCATCGACATTAGGTACATTTATTTTTCCAGTTATTGATATATCTTTGGCTTGTGAAGCCGTTACATCCAGCTGGATTTTAGATTCTGCTTGTCCCATTCACATTTGCAATTCGTTGCAGGTGCTGAAGGAAAGTATGAGACTGAAGCCTGGAGGAGATTCAGTTGTGATTTGGGAGTGGAGACTCTATGGATGCAGTTGCATTGAGAGTATGCGAGATCTCATTGCTGAATGTGACACTTTTGTTATATGACTGTCATTTTATACTAGATGTGTAGCTAATATTATATCTCTTTTTGTATTAGATACAGAAGTTATTGTATTAATATTAAGAACTGTTCTTTGTATTTATATGATAAACGTAATATTCAGATCCTTTGTTGTCCAAACCAGCATGGTCATTATACATTGCAAACTTCAAAATATATTTTAAATACTGGAGTTAATAAACGTAGTTTTCCTGTAATTAATAATACTGAACTTTGGCATATGCGGCTAGGTCACATAGGCGTTAAACGTCTTACCCAATTGGTTAGGAATGGTTTGATACCAGATCTTACCATTGAATCTTATCCAACTTGTGAATCGTGTATTCAGAGTAAGATGACCAAAACCCTATTTTCAAGTGTTGGACACCGTGCCACTAACTTACTGGAACTCGTACATTCTGATGTATGTGGTCCACTAATTCAGACTGCTCACAATGGTTATTCGTACTTCGTTACCTTTACCGATGATTTGTCACAGTACGATTATGTCTATTTGATGCGACATAAATCGGAAACCTTTGAAAAGTTCAAAGAGTTCCGAAATGAAGTAGAAAAACAAACTGGTCAATATATTAAATGCCTACGATCTGATCGAGGCAGAGAATATATGAGTGGTGAGTTCATTGATTATATGAAGGAGAATGGGATTCTCGTTCAATATACTCCTCCAGGTACTCCACAGCACAATGGAGTGTCTGAGAGGAGAAATCGGATTTTATTGGATATGGTCCGGTCGATGTTGAGTTTCACAGATTTGCCCTATTTCTTATGGGACTACTCTCTTTTAACAACTGATCTTTTCTATGATACCGAGCATCGAAATGTGTTCATAGCTCGCTTCGCAAGATTTCTAGAAGTAGAATTTTTGTCAGAAGGTGGTAATCATAGGCAGGTTGAACTTGATGAAGTCCAACCTGAAAACAACGAACCAACGGAGGAACCTGAAGTTCAAGTAGATGAAGGACCTTCAAGACACACACTCTGTAGGTCAGAAATGATATCTAGACCTCCTGAACGTTTGTATTTAATACAAGAAAATAGTCTAGATGTTCTCTTAGTAGAAGAGACTGATCCTTTCACCTATAGAGAATCGATGTTGGACATCGACTCCGTGAAATGGCAAAGTGCCATGAAATCCGAGTTAGACTCAATGCATGAAAATCAAGTTTGGGACTTGGTTCCGCTTCCCGAAGGAATTGTTCCTATCGGTTGTAAATGGGTTTACAAAAGGAAGCGCGAGCCTGACGGTAAGGTTGAAACTTACAAGGCCCGATTGGTAGTAAAAGGTTACACGCAGCGACCTGGCGTCGACTACGATGAAACTTTTTCACCAGCAGCAATGCTTAAGTCTATTCGGATTTTGCTTTCTATAGCTGCGTATCATGACTACGAGATTTGGGATATGGATGTCAAAACGGCTTTTCTAAATGGATTTCTTGATGAAGAAATCTATATGGAACAACCGGAAGGTTTCACATCCAGCGTATGTAAGCTTAAGAAGTCCATTTATGGACTTAAACAAGCTTCACGAAGTTGGAATCTTCGATTCGACGAGATTATTAGATTGTCTGGTTTTCTCAAGAATTCGGAAGAATCATGTGTGTATCAGAAGGTCAGTGGGAGCATGGTCGTATTTTTAGTCATATATGTTGATGACATCCTAATCATTGGGAATGATTTAGGTATGTTACAAAGCGTAAAAGTGTACATCTGTAAGAATTTCTCCATGAAGGACCTGTGAGAAACTTCTTATGTTTTATGGATAAAACTCTATAGAGATAGACAAAGGAGGTTGATTGGGTTATCCCAATCAACGTACATAGATAAGATCTTGGAACGGTATAATTTTGGTAACTGTAAGACAACAAACATACCGTTCAGACATGGGATTCATCTTTCAAAGAAGATGAGTCCACAAATAGAAGATAAGAATGTTAGAATGTCTAACCAACCTTATGCTTCATGTTTGGGTAGCATAATGTATGTCATGTTATGTACGAGTCCTGATATCAATTTTGCTGTTAGCGTAACTAGTCGATATCAGTCTAATCCAGGTAATGACCATTGGATGTACATTAAACATATCCTGAAGTATTTAAAAGGTACTAAGGATAAGTTAATAATTTATGGAGGAAACGAACTGCAAGTTAACGGGTATACGGATTCCGATTTCCAATCGAATCCTGATAATAGAAAGTCTACATCTAGATTCGTATTTACCTTTAACGGAGGTGCAGTTTTTTGGAAGAGTTCCAAACAGGGATCGACAACATATTCCACCACTGAGGCAGAATATATTGCAACTTCTGAAGCTGCAAAGGAGGATGTGTAGATTAAGAACTTTATCACAGAATTGGGAGTTGTCCTAAGTATCGAGAATGCGATTCTGTTATACTGTGATAATATTAGAACCATTGCGCAAGCAAATGGACCGAGGGCGCATCAGAAGTCGAAGTATGTGGAACTCAAGTACCGCATCATTCGATAGATTGTGTCGCGAGGGAATATTGTTGTGTGCAAGGTACCGAGTGAAGATAATATAGCAGACCCGCTGAAGAAGGCCATACCTCCGAAGTTGTTTGATAAACACGTGGAGTCGATGGGTATTAGATACAATCGTTATTGGCACTAGAGCAAGTGGGAGTTTTTGTTGGGGTTAGTGCTCAGAGCGCCAATTCCCAGTTGTATTTCTTTATGAATACTACTGTAAAATGTTATTATTATGAATAATATATACAGTTTCTATAATATAATGTATCTTTAATATGGTAAAGACGTAATGACTTTAGAATGACTAGTCATGATGCTGTTGCAAAAACGTCGCAACTGACATTGAGTTGTGTCATGACATTGTCATTCTCAGACAGTTCCTGGTCAAGGTTTACACTACTTGGTCAGTAAAGTAAACTCGTTGAGACCAGTACATGTCGTATACTGGAATATATGATTCCAATGGTTTCTCAATGAACCATAAGTCTTGGAGACTAGTATAGACGTGTAGGTGTTTATATCAGATAACCACTGAACGACTCACCGAAGATTCTTAATGGATGGTACACCAATGTCAATAAGAATCTTATCAGGTTGAGTAGCACTTGTGATTCTTCGACTTGAGATACCACTGTGGGCGCATGAGACATCTTCCACACTTAGATGGCAGTCCTGTCACCGATCTATTAAGATCAGACCTCCATCTGTTCGTTGGGTGTGGATAGATCCTCAGAGTGTCCTGTGTGTGTGGAGATAGGATCTGTCAGTTCTGTGTACAGAGCATAGGTAGTCCATATGATTAGCAATCAGATAAAAACCATGGGCCCGTGGTACAGTTTAGAAGCCAGTTCTAAATGTTTTTTTTGAGATTGCTAATAGAGACGTTGACGGGATAATCCCCATAGAAATTTGACGTTTACATCTATATCTCTGGGATATATCTGGATACCTGTGACGGAGGAATTATATATTTGCCATGACCTCGACCTGTATGATTCAGCGAGTTTGTCTGTATTCGTCACAATTTACGGGTGGATAAATTATGGACACAAAATTGGATTTCGTGACGGATATCCCTGAATCTAGAGAGTCTCACTAATGAAATATACTCGTAGAGCACTATGGCAATATTTATAAATAATATTGATTATTTATAAAGTCGTTTAAATGTTAAACGAAAAATACATGTGTAGGGACCCGATAGTCATTTCCTTTGTTTTTGTGTATTTGCATTTAATTTTAGATTAATTCGAATACACATTAATTAATTGTCAAATTGAGATATTTGACTAATAGCATAAATATATATATGTATTTAATATTTAATGTAAATATAATATATATATATATATTTAATATATTTGTATTTAAATAATTATTTAATTATTTAATTGTTAAATAATTAAATTAATTAAAAATATAAATATCTTTAGTTATGATATTTATTTTAATGACTTAATTGCAATTGTTGACTTAGTTGAAAATATCATTAATATGTAATGATCATTAAAACAAGTTGACAAGTTGTAAAAATTAAATGAAACAAAATAATATCATGATATTTCTTTATACACAAAATTCGGCCATTTGCTAATATTGGAGGTATAAATTATTTTGTTTTCATTTTAGGGTTTCATTAACTTAAAACACTCACTTAAAACTTCATTGAAAGAAGACATAGAAGCTTGAGATATAGAAAAGCAAAAACAAAGAAAAGCTTGGAATTTAGTAAGTATTTCCAACTTACCATTAGAGAGAAAAATGTTCCTCTTGTTGTGGGCTTCATCTTGTGATTTTCTTATGTTTTTCTATTCTTTATTCTATGTATTTTTGGAGGATGGAAGTTTTGAATTGTGTTGAGCATGTATAAAGATCAAAGAATGCTTCTAATATGTTAACAAGCATTCTTTTGATGGTTTTAGAAACTTGTTGTCATTCTAGAGTTATTGACCCATTCTTAAATGACTTAAATTTGTTATATAGTTGTTTCATTGTGGTGAGGCTTGATTGGTGTGGAAGAAACATGATTGAAGTGTTGGATTTTGCTAATTTGATTTCATTTGTCCAATTTGATGAAATTGAAAAATTAGGGTTTAAGACCACTTCCAAATTTGGGGCTTTCATTTATGTTGTGTATTTGGATGTGTATATCATTCATATAAAATCTTATGTTGATTGGATATCATCTTGATGTGTTTTGAACATGTGAAGTGTAAAATGCACATTATGTCCTCAAATGAGGCTATCGGCCAAGGCTTTATATTTTGGGTTTTTTGTTGCAAATTGAATTTTGATATGTAAGACATGTTAAATTCATATTGGTAATGATTTAGAATCATCCAAAATTATTTCGAACAATTTCAAAGTAAAATGAACAAAATGCAAAGTTTTGGGGTAATTTGGTAATTACACAAAAAAATTGATTTCTTGTGTAATATTTCATAATTTGATAGTTGGACAATTAAATAAATAAGTTTATTTAATTAATCCGAGAAAAAATTTTGAAATCGGAAAAATTTGATTTTCCACTGTTCCGCTGCGTTACCGGATTTCCGCCATAAAACTCATTCACTTACAACTCTTGGCGGGTCATTTCAATAGAGGCTTTACAAAAAGTCATCTGGTCCTGGCTAGTTTGCCTAATTACTTGTGATTCAAAGAAAAAGGCTATTGGAAGTACCTTCTCAGCATTTCGGAATTTTAGGGCTTCTTGAGCCGGGTACCGTCCAGTTGTTCCAAAAGATAAGCACCCGATCTTACTATCTCCAATATTTTATATGGACCTTCCCATTTGGTGCCCAACGAACCTTCCTCGGGCCTTCAGGTATTCAACGTGACCCTCCTTAAAACCAGATCTCTGGGAAGGAAAGATCGAATCTGAACTTTTTTATTGTAGAAACGGGTCATCCTCTACTGACAGATAGCCGCTTTCATAGCCGACTTCTCACGCTTCTCTTCGATCAGATCAAGATGATTTCTGACAAGCTCTTCATTCTGTTTGGCTTCAAAATGTCTGACCCGATGGGTGATCATCCCTATCTCTGCTGGGATATCTGTCTCACACCCGTAAGCCAAAGAAAAATGGGTATCTCCAGTGGAATCCTTGTAGGTCATCCGGTGTGCCCACAATACTTTTGGTAATTCTTCGACCCACAATCCTTTACAAGATCTGAGCCTGACCTTTAAATTTGCCTTGATCATCTTGTTGGTAGCCTCGACTTGTCCGTTGGACATAAGATGAGAAGGTAAAATAAATCTCAAGGCGTAGACCACCTCTTCGCCATCACTACTTCGTAAAATGACCTCGACCCCACAACCTTACGAACTAACAGATCTGTCCACAGACAACTCCCACTTGGTCTCTAAAACTTCTAAAGTCTGGACTCAGTGAACTCAGCCATAAAATCTGCCAGAGCCTGCCCTTTAACTACCGCCCTCAGCAAATAAGATATGTCGTACTCACTTAACTCCACCGACCACTTTACTAACCGGCCCGAAACCTCTGGTTTATGCAGGATCTGCCTCAAGGGGTGGTCGGTATATACCCCGATTGGATGATCTTGAAAATAAGGTCTCAACTTCCTGGCAGCCATAACCAATGATAACGCCACCAATTCATGAGCCAGATATCTCCTCTCCGCATCCAACAGGGCTTTGCTGATGTAATACACTAGCCTTTGGATTTTATCGACCTCATGCACCAGCACTGAGCTCACAGCATATTTAGAAACAACTAAATACAAGAATAAAGTCTCACCAGAGATCAGTTTGGCCAAAAACGGACGTTGGGCCAAATATTACTTGAGTTGTGTGAAGGCTTCCTCGCACTCTTCCGTCCATGTGACACCCTTCTTAATCTTCTTAATCAACTTGGAAAATGGATGGCACTTGTCAGTAGCACGAGATATGAACCGATTTAGTGCAGCCACCCGACCTGTCAAGCTTTGCACTTCTTTGACTGTCCTGGGAGACTTCAAATCCAGAACTGCTTGGATCTTATGCGGGTTAGCCTCTATTCCCCACGCACTGACCATATACCCTAGAAACTTCCCCGAGGCCACTCCAAATGCGCATTTCTCCGGATTCAGCCTCATGTCGTGCTTTCTTATCAACTCGAAGGTTTCTGCGAGGTCGGCCAAATGACCCTCCAGTTTCATAGTCATTGTTATCATGTCATCCACATACACTTGCACGGTTTTTCTGATGATGAGCTTAAAGACCTTGTTCACCAACCTCTGAAATATTGCCCCTGCATTCTTCAAACCGAAAGACATCACCCTACAATAATACAGCCCCCGATCCGTGATGAATGCAGTCTTTTCCTCATCCCCGGGATGCATTTTTACCTGGTTGTAACCCAAAAATACGTCCATGAAACTAAGTAGTCCGTGACAGGCAGTTGAATCCACCAACTGATCTACTTTCGGGAGTGGGAAATTGTCTTTCGGGCAGGCCCTATTAAGGTCGGTGAAGTCCACACACATCCTTCATTTCCCGCTAGGCTTCTTCACCAGAACCACGTTGGAGACCCACTCTAGGTACTTTATCTCTCGGATGAAACCTGTTTTTAGCAATCCCTCTACCTCGACCGCTATCGCCTCACAACGTTCTTGGTTGAATATTCTTCTTTTTTGCTTGACTAGCTTGTGACTCGGATCCACCGCCAAGTGATGGCTGATGAACTTAGGGTCTATCTCGGGCATGTCGCTATGCCCCCAAGTAAAGATATCAGCATACCGCTTCAAAAGCCTTAAGAGATCCTTCTTCAAGTTTTTCTCCAAACCCGCTCCTATCTTGATGATTTTCCCTGGACCAAAAAAGCTCCACCGACTCCAGCTCTTCGGCTGCCCCCAAACGGGCAAACTTCTTGAACCGCACATCTGGACATTCGTCTGATTCCTCATCCTCCATTCTTCTCTTCTTCCGCCTATCATTCTCAACACAAAGGGTTTCTTTCGAAACAGTATCAAAGCAACTCTGGGCCACCTTCTGACTTCCGCATAAAATCCTGATCCCGGCCCTGGTGGGAAATTTCAGTTTTAAGTAATAACATGACATGGCGGCCTTCGTCTTCATCATGAAGGGTATCATGCAATCAACCACAATGACTTGATAAATGCTCATGCAATCAACCACCGTGAAGTCTATCATGATCGTCCGCGTGCGTGGGGAAGTTCCGATCGTCATGGCCAACTGTATTCTTCCCAGTGGGACGACTGTTGCTCCTCCAAACCTGTATAAGGGCGTTCCGTCCTGGGTCACTGTCGTATACTCTATCCACAATCCATCCAAGGCTTCCTTGGAGATTATGTCGACCGCACTCCCCGGATCCACCAAAATCATGTCTACATCTGCTCCCCTATCACTGCTTTAATTATCAATGCGTCGTCGTGCGGAAAACTAACCCCATCTGCATCTTCATCGGTGAACATTATAGGGACCGACCGATCACTTTGCAAGCCCTGTTTCTGCCCCACTGATATTATCTCTGATCCTCGGACCCTGCAGTAATTTTTTCTTCACCGGTTCAAGTCTCCGGCCAGCGTCCTTCCCTCGATGATGGTATATGTTTGTCTATGCCCTTGCCGCTGCCGAGCTGTCATGGCCCCTTGGTCAATGTACTCATTTAGATAGTCGTTCTGCGCTAGATTTTCCATCTGCTATCGCAGATCCTTACAACCCTCGGCCGAGTGTCCCCTCATATTGTGGTACACACAATAATGTTTTTCGTTCTTCTTTTCTACCGGATACTTTCTTAGATCGGGCTCTATTAAGAGGCCCATACCTTGAATTTCTTTCGCGATCTGAGCCATTGGTTTGTTCAAGGGTGTGTAGCCTACTCCCCCTGCCACATGGTTTACTTACACAAGAGCTCTCATCTCTTGTGGCGCATTATTGGGAGGCACCGGCCTGAACTCCCTCTATCTGGGAGGAGGATTCCTCAACTCTCTATCCGGCCTCCGCGACATCTCCGGCTTCTGCACTATTTCCTTCTGAACCCCTCACTTCTGGGCGGCCTTCTCATTTTCCTCCATCAAAACGAACTTTCTCGCCAACTCCAGAGCTATGGCGTAGTCTGGTACGTCCTGGACCCTCAAGTGAGTCCACAATTTTCCCACCTTTAGGGCCCCTTTAAGACTTTCCAAAGCCTCCATTGACTCATAGGCCCCAACCTCAAGCACCAAATTGTGGTACCTTTCAATAAAATTCTTCAAGGGCTCATCATCTCTCTGCTTCATCAACCTCAACTCTCCTATTGTCTTTTTTGGAACACACGCTCCTTTGAAATACCGAATGAACGACTTCCTGAGCTGTGAGAAACTACTTATGCTCCCTGGAGTCAAACTTCTGAACCACAGAATTGTGGGTCCACCCAATGTCAAAGGAAACACCATGCAGATGGCTTCTCCCACCATTCTCTGTACTTCCATTAGCAGGACGAAGTTCTCAATGTGAGACTTAGGATCGGTGTGACCCATGCATGCATTTATTGACGACATTGTGAACCGCCTAGGAAATTCTACCAACAAGATTTCTTCTGTAAAGGGAGATGTCATCTCTCCGTCCTGACCATCCCCTTTATCCACCTTTAGATTTTCCTCCCACTTTTTCATTTCTTTTCTAAATCAGGCTTTCATATGGTTATCTGTATCATCATATTGCCTCCCCCGAATATCTTCTCGTCTGTTGCCCTGATCACGACGTGCATCATGGCTAGACACCTCTCGCTCCCCTCTCCCATATCTCCTACATTCTCTCTTCTTGGAGTGTGGGCTATTACTTGATGGCTCCAGCGTTTGTCTCTCTTCTTCTTCCCCCAACATTCTTTCCATTGGTGGGGCTCTTGCTATCACCACTGACTTCACCCTCTGTGGCTCCTTCCTCCCGGATTCATGTCACCGCTCAAATCTACCACCATTTTCCCTTCCGCTATCTCATCCTCCGACTTGGACCAGCCTCCAACCTCTCATTATTTACTTTTTCCAGCCTTTCCAGCTTCTCCAACATGGCCTTCATGAGTGTCTGGTTCTCCTCCATATCCTTTCTCATGCTTTCCTCCATTTTCCCCATCCATTCCGTTGTTGAACTCTCCGATGACCTATGGTTCCCATCTTCCGCCATCGTCTTACTACGTAAGCTGTTTTTTGTTCGTTCCCCACAGACGGCGCCAACTGTTGACGGCTGATTTTCGTCCCATAGGCAATATCGGGATAGTGCTCCCGTGACAATCCTCATTCAACCTTTAATTTGTTTGGTTATGGGGAGATCAAAGGAAAATTTTGGCGAAAAATAAGAAATACACAAGAAATCGAAAAGAAATAATTTAACGTGGTTCGGTGGAGCTTGTCCAGCCTACGTCCACGGTCACAAAGCGGGGTGGGGGGTTCTTTTATTACTAAACCGAGCTCGACCGACCTGTTTTAGTGAAGGTCTAAAGAAACCGAGCAGGTTGTGCTATTTCTTACAAGTAGTTCTCAAATGGAAAATTTTGTAACCCTTACAAATGTGATCAAACTTCCCTTATATACTACTCAATACATGGCACTGTTCCCGTATCTTTGTGACGTCAGCCTCGCAGATTTAAATATTTGCAGATTTGCAGGGATTTGACAGGTTCTCTTCCCCATTCTTCCGTCGCCGAAAGTAAAACCTACCCTACGAATCCCTGTCACATCACGCCGTAAAGGTGCACTGTCTGACCTTTTTCATTACTGATGACAGCCTGTTGAATTTCGAATGTGAGAGTTTTTGGAGGGAAAATCTAGATGTTCCCATCACGCGTCGGTCTTCGAGAGGTCGGTCAGATAACGAACTGATCCACCCCCGCCATTTCCGACCTGATTCATAATATTCGAGCTATCGATCCTGGGAGTGAGTAGAAATGAACCGAGCTACCGGGTTATTGTGGTTGGCCTCGACTCACTTGTTGCCGGTCTTGAAGAACTGAATCATGCTATGTTCTCTGGATGAGTGGAACTTCCCTCTTTGCCCTTACCGATTTGTTCAGAAACCTTAGCCGCGGAAATCTCCATCAACATTCCTAATTTATGATGAACCATAGATAATTTCCCTATATAATTTAACGAGTGCCCT
The DNA here is from genome assembly GCA_019454045.1 of Zanthoxylum bungeanum. Classification (NCBI taxonomy): domain Eukaryota; kingdom Viridiplantae; phylum Streptophyta; class Magnoliopsida; order Sapindales; family Rutaceae; genus Zanthoxylum; species Zanthoxylum bungeanum. The sequence continues at coordinate 22,821 of SKCR01040582.1, read as the reverse complement.
AAGGGCACTCGTTAGCATTTCCTTATAGTTATGTGGCTGCTGGAAAAGAAACACGTGCTTCAAATCTTCCAGTCAACTGACCTTTGTAATATTGGCCATGGCCATTCAGTGGTGGCAGCTAAGCACGTGTTACAACTTGCAACAGCTCTATTTGTCAGTTGGTTCTAGTAACTTGACCGTCTACTGCGTTCACACCCTTCTTCAATTTTACTTTTACCAAGATCCCTATAAAAACCCCTTAAATATTCATATTTAGAAATTAATTGTCATAAAATTGCTACAATAATGGCGACTTCAGTAGTAGCCACAAGAGTTGAGAGCTTGGCTAGCAGTGGGATTCAAGCAATCCCAAAAGAGTATGTACGACCAAAGGAAGAGCTAACAAGCATTGGCAATGTTTTCGAAGAAGAGAAGAAAGATGGGCCTCAAGTTCCCACAATTGATTTGAAGGAATTTGACTCTGAGGAAAAAGTTGTTCGTGAGAAATGTCACGAGGAGCTCAAGAATGCTGCCATGGATTGGGGGGTTATGCACCTTGTTAACCATGGCATTTCGGATGATCTCATGGAACGTGTCAAGAAAGCCGGCCAGGCCTTTTTTGATCAGCCTGTTGAGGAGAAAGAGAAGTATGCCAATGACCAGGCTTCAGGAAAGATTCAGGGTTATGGAAGCAAGCTAGCTAATAATGCTAGTGGCCAGCTTGAGTGGGAGGACTATTTCTTCCATCTTGTTTATCCTGCAGACAAAAGGGACTTGTCAATTTGGCCTAAGACTCCAAGTGATTATACGTATGTTAATTTGATTAATCTTTTGATATATACCTTTTGGTTTTTAATTAGTTATATGCTATTGATTGATTCATACCTTTTTTTTTTTTTTTTTTTTTTTTTGGTATTCAGTGAGGCTACTAGCGAATATGCAAGGCAACTGAGAGTCCTAGCAACGAAAATTCTGTCAGTGTTATCACTTGGATTGGGACTAGAAGAGGGAAGGCTGGAAAATGAAGTTGGTGGCCTGGAAGAGCTACTTCTTCAGATGAAGATCAATTACTATCCGAAATGCCCACAACCGGAACTGGCTCTTGGAGTTGAAGCTCACACAGATGTGAGTGCACTCACTTTCATTCTTCACAACATGGTTCCGGGCCTGCAACTCTTCTACGAAGGCAAATGGGTTACTGCAAAATGTGTTCCAAATTCCATCATCATGCACATTGGTGACACCATTGAAATTCTGAGCAATGGCAAGTACAAGAGTATTCTTCACAGGGGACTTGTTAACAAGGAAAAAGTTCGGATTTCATGGGCTGTTTTCTGTGAGCCGCCGAAGGAAAAAATCATTCTGAAGCCTCTCCCGGAGACTGTCTCTGAGAAGGAGCCGCCAATGTTCCCTCCCCGCACCTTTCAACAGCATATTGAGCACAAGCTGTTTAGGAAGACTCAGGATGCCCTCCTCTCCAAAGAAGACTAATTATTTAAATCCATTCATGTCTTGTTATTTGGACTTGAATTACGCTCAGCTTTTAATAAGAACGACATTGCTATTGGGGCTAGAGGTGGGCGCGGTTCGGTTTGGTTCGATTTTTGCTAAAAACTGAACCAAATCATATTTTATGGTTCGGATTTTTTACCTCTCAAACCAAACCATTAAATAACGGTTTGGTTCGGATTGAAAATTTTTTAAACCAGCGGTTTACGGATTGGTTCGGTTCGGTTTACGGATTATTATATTTAAAACAAATTTTCATCCACTTAAGTGAAGACAAAAAAAAAAATTTATATTCTACAAATAGTATGAAGTGCTAGGGTGTAAACTGTGACTCCATGGAACACATGCACTCCATAAAAGATTGAAAAATGAGGCACAATTAATTCTTGTATTTTTTAAAAATTACCTCGAATAATAATGCTATCATCATTCTAATTAAGAAAAAAATCAAACATCTTACTTTCAAAAATAATGATGCTACCATAAAACAAAAAAATTAAGAATAAAAGTATTAACAAATAAATTGAAGAATAAAAGTATTAACAAATAAATATATTAACAAAAAATTTAAGAATAAAAATATTAACATATTAATAAAAAGAAAACATATAATAAAATTAAAAGAAAAATACAATTTTTTATAAAAATATATAATTTTCTTAATTATAACGGTTCGGTTCGGTTTAACAGGTGCGGTTCGGATTAGCTCCTGAACCGAACCGTAAACCGTTTGGGGTGGGCCAATCCGAACCGCAAACCAAACCGTTAGAAAAAAAACAGGAAAAATTCGGTCCGGTTTGTGGTTTGGTTCGATTCGGTCGGTTTTTTTGCCCACCCCTAATTGGGGCTATGTGTTGATGCTTTATATATGGCCCTTGGCCTTTGTTAGCCATAATTGTAGCTCTGTTTCTTCTGTACCAGTTTTTTTTTTTTAATTAATAATATTGATTGTTTAATTTTGCGGCTCAAAGTCTCAAACATCAGGGTTCCTAGGTGTAATCAATGGGTAAAATATTTTATAATACAATTTATTATTTATTTAATAAAATGTATTTGTTTTCTACATATCATTACATCCATATTTTATATGTATGTCTCGAAATATTATGACAAATAAATATCGTTAATCCAAAAAATGTTTGTGATTATGGGAGTCAACAATATTTATGTTTCAAATTAAGTTATTTGTATCATTCGACCAATATTATTCTGCGTCGCCTAAATTGACATTTGATGTAAATAAAATGGATGATGAGTCTCGTATCATAAGGACATAAACGATAAATATTTTCATTAGTAGAATGAAATATCGAACATAACCACAAAAGCGTAAGATCACATGGTAATATTATCTAAGATCATTGATCTTCATAATAATATATTAGTGTCATTATCCTCTGACTTGAGACCGCTGATGAGTGGTAAATATATCACTATTTCCCACTCATTTGACCTAATATTTTGTATAGTTTCTTGAGTTTTGTGAATATTTTGATGTGTTTTGTGTTATTTTATAGATAAATAAGGTTTCGGGACTCTTAGGAGATAATTCAGGGCCAAAACAGTGAAAAATGGACAAACAAGTAAAACTGTCATTTGGCGCGTCGCGACCGCTAACGTGCGCTGAAGTCTGCTAACATGCGTCTGGATACATGTTACAATCAGAGAAGATTTGCTAAAATGTGTCATGCTAACGTGAGTCGTTTGCTAACGTGCGCCGAATCTGCTAACATGCGCCTGCCACGTGTCAACATTTCAGTAAATCATGCTAACGTGCGTCGGACATGTGTCATCATCACATGCTGCTGACAATCATCAACGCCACGTCAGCACATACATCATCAATGACGTTAGCAGAATAATTCAAAGGTCGCCACGTCAGCACAATTATTGAGTTAATCATTCAGCCTCTGACACGTGTCACCATCTTAGCAAAAGGCAAGCCACGCGTCGCGACGCGCGAGCCAATTTTTGCCTATAAATAGAAGGCCGAATTTCAGATTTGAATTCATACCTTCTTCTATGTAATTCCTTAAGAATACTAAGAAGATTGTATATTGTTTGTTTATTTACAGCTTTCAGTAATTAATTTTCGCATTTGCACTTTCTTTTCTTTACTTTTCAGTCTTTACTTTCTGCAATTTAATTTTACGCACAATACTTTTCTTTCTTTACTTTTTCAGTTTTTACTTTTCAGTAATGAGGAGGTAACTCTCATTGCTGGGGTAAAAGGTAAAGCTTTTATTACTATTATTTAGATTAATCTCCCTTAATTATAATATATAAACTATTTAAAACCAGACTTAATGAGGATACCGCTTTATTGGTCGGTTGGTATTTATTGAAATTTGTTTTAAACCTGACTTAATGAGGATACCGCCTGGTTGGTCGGTTGGTAATTAATTATTAATTTGACTTGATCAGGATACCGCCTATATGGCTGGTTGGTAATTATCACGCAAAGTTTATATATTATAATAAGGGAGATATCTAAAATAGTAGTGATAAAAGTGGATCATTTTACTGTAGCATTTTATTTTATTGTATTTTTACATTTTTAATTTCGAGCATTTACTTTTCAGCATTTACTTTTCAGCATTTACTTTTCAGTATTACTTTCAGTATTTACTTTTCAGCATTTACTTTTCAGTATTTACTTTTCCGCATTTACTTTCCAGCATTTACTTTATGTCTTTTATTTTATTTAAGCTTTTCTTAGCCTTAGATATGTGTCGTAACTAAACCTATTATCTGGGGTTGTGATGAATTCCAATATCATTGGTTTATAAGGGGTTAATTTACAGTTTGGGTAATATAAAGGTTTATTTATTGAGTCTTACGCTTAATGCTTCTTGTTAACTGGCCATTAATAAGATTGATTTGGTAAACTTAAAATGAACTTGGAAAATGGATTTTAGGTTTAAACCATGGATTCAATAGCCCACGATCTTCCTTGAGGATAGATAACCCTTTAATAGATTTCCTTACAGGATAGGAATATACATGCCGGGCGGATGTAGCCATAATTAGAATTTAATCTTAATGAATTCAGGTAACTTGGTTGACATAAGAATATGATTTATTAAGTTACACTGGGTATTTTTATTTGACCATCGGAAGTGGCTTTTGCATAATTTCGTATTTCAGGTTAATAAACTGATATATTACACAAACGTACAATAACCATTTCATCTTTTAAAAAGATATTGGAAAGATTCACAATCCTGGATAGTTTCTAAATATTATATTTTCTCAAACTACTTTCACGTTGTTTTATTTATTTGTTTTAATTTTAAAGTCACCACTCAATCAAATAATCAATCCATTAGATACTTGTAAAAAATCGGCTTCATAAATTAATAGATTAGGTATTAAGTCCTCGTGGGATCGATACTTTTTCATTAGTAGAATGAAATATCGAACATAACCACAAAAACGTAAGATCACATGGTAATATTATCTAAGGTTATTGATCTTCATAATAATATATTAGTGTCATTATCCTCTGACCCGAGATCGCATGGTGACTTGTGCGATAGTACTCATGGTTCACTAGTATATCATCATTCGACTAGCTACGTCCTTTGAATAAATATTATATGGTCTTAAACTATTAACGTACGAAGTCATGTGTGCTTTAAGAAGCGATCTGATAGCTTTGATAATAAAAGTTAGAGATGTTTCAAGGAAACTCAAAGTGGTGGATACAAGTCTTTGGCTAAAGCAGTCAATATCTTAGAGATATTAAATCCACATGATCGAGTATAAAGATATATTGAGTTGAAAGGATTTGACCTTATCATGATCTCAGACTCGATAAGAAATATAAATATCGAAAAGAATGAGATGACATGCTTGAAGTGTATTCTAACATGTTCATATATTTTCACACTTCATTCATCGACTAGGATCATGACTTGTTGCTAGGTGATTACCCATGGTCTGTGGAATATCATAGAGATGAAATATTAAAGAGTTAATATTATCTCACTGTTACTCGATAATGAACCTAGGACGGTCGCACAAATATAGTTCTCGTATATGTTTCAAATTAAATGATGTATATTAAAATTTAATAAATGATTATTTTGGCAAAATAAGATTTCTTAATAAGATTAGGACGTTCATAATATTTTGTAAATATTAATTTTGATTAATAAAATCGAAATATAAAATTAGATTTAATTGTTTAAATAAATATTTGATATTTATATTAAATAAATTAAATTAATTAATGTAATTTTGACTAATAGTTAATTAAAATTAAGTAAGTTAAAATTAATTAACTATTAATAATAATTAATCTATTGGGCTTTAATTTAGTAGGCTAGCACCCAGATTAATTAGAGTCCTAATATGAATTAAATATAAAAGACTTATTTAGTCAGAAATTATTATTCAGTTAAGGTTTCCTAATTATTATTAGGGAATAAGTCTTAAAGAGGCCAAATCGATTTGGAGAGATATTGTAGTGTCTTTATTATATTGAAGTACAATAAAGCTAATCCTTGCCTATAAATACAACATGAAATTCGGCCAAGGAATATAAGTTCAACCTTGGCTGAATTTCGTTAGTCTCTATCTCTCTCTTTGGCTTGTTCCAAGTTCGTTTTAGAGAAAGTTATTTCTTTGATCCCTGATCTAAGACATCAACATCTAAGAAAGAAAAAATATTTTCTTAGTTCTCAAAAGTGGGAGCAATTTGTTCTTAGAGGAGTTATAGTGTGTCAACTAGAGGTGCAACAATTGATACACTATGACAAGGGAAATCTCAATGAGGAAATTCAAAAAGGCTTTAAAAAAATGATAAATGCATTCAAGTATGTTTATTTTATCATTGGGTTTTATTTATGTTGATAAATAAAATTACTTGCATGCATGATTAAATTTAATATGGATTAATTTATGGAATAATTTATTTACATCAACAACGATATAACCACGATCCTTAAAGTGGCTTTGGAAGAAATATTAAACTCCAGTCACATCAATGCAATCACGTTAACCCCAAAACCTTACACTGGTATCAAAAGCTTTGAGGCTACGTTGTTTTGACGAAAACATGTATTAGGGATCCTATAGAGCACTGTTCCATTAGACTATTATGTTATGTGGATAAAATTATTATTTTTAGCTGAGTTTTTTGGTGGTGACACTAGACATAAAGATTAACAACTCTGCAAAATTTCACCCCAATCAAAATTCGAAAAGGTATAGTTTTTGGAAAAAATCACAGCGGACAGAACCTGAAATCTCATGAAAGAGATTCTGTCCAGTCCAGGTCGCGACGTGAGAACTAGCTCGTCGCGAGTTACTGAAGAAAATAGAATATGTTTTCAGTTTACTGTCGCAAGAACCAATTTATAAAATTCTGAAAATTTTGAGACTTTATTGTAAATATCCAAAAGTTCATGGGTTAAATTATAATTTTCAAAATTATAAATTTTGTTAAATTTTCCCATAATTAAATTTTGATTAAAATTATAATTCTTAATTTATTAAAATTAGTTTTTGGAAAGAATCCTAATGAAATTTGAGTTGTTGTTAGTTTTGAATTTAAACTTCCATTGGAATTTTAATTGGATTAAAATTAAATCACCACAAGAATCATAATACAACTTTGATTAAATCTCTTAATTATTTAATATGATTAAAATATTAACTGATAATCAAAGAGTAATCTTTTAAAGTTTCAATATTAGTATATGATTATATAAGCCATGAAAGTCTAAGACATTCTCGAACAAAGAGGAATTAAAGAGAACTTTGTCACCAATATAATAAAAGCCTAAGAAGGTATAGACTTAAGTGGTCACGAATTTTTTCTTTAGTCACCAAATTGTGAAGGATTATCTTAAACCCAATTGAATAGTTTTATTAAATATTAATAAAAGATTAGAATCTCTTTGTCTAGAGCCAAACATAAAAGTTATATGGTAAAATGTGTTTGTGCACAATGAAAATATAAGATACAAAACATCAAGACGCATTAAAAGAAAAATACCTAAAATCATATAGAGATTGTTAGAGTTGGTGCTCGGCGCGCCAAATTTTATTGTATTTATTGTAAATACAATGTACATTATATTTTATTATGAATAAAATTAAGTAATTTTTCATCAATATAATCTTAGATATGGTAAAGACGTAAATGACCTTAGAATGAATAGTTGTGAAATAATTACAAAAGCGTCGCAATTGTTACTGAGAAATGTCACAATATATTTCATTCTTAAAATTGTTCTTAGTCAAGGTTTACATACTTGGTCAGTTAGTAAACCCGTGAGACCGATAAGTGTCGTATATTAGAATTGTTCTAATGGTTTATCTCTGTAAACCATGAGTCTTGTGAGACTCATATAGACACGTAGGTATTTATTGGATAAATACTGAACGGCTCATTTAAAGATTCCTGATAGATGGTACACCAACGTCAATAGGAATCTTTACGAGTTGAATAACATATTAGCTCCTTTGACTTGTGATACCACTGTGGATATATGAGATATCCTTCATACTTTGATGACTGTCACGTCAACGATCTTTTAAGATCAGACCTCTGCATGTTCGTTGGGTATGGACTGATACTCACGATATCATGTGATGTATCTAGAGAGGATCTGTCAGTCCCATGTACTGGATTTAGGTGTCCAATTTGTGATTCTTTGAAATCATTGGCCAAGGCATGATTCAGAAACGAGTTCCGAATATTTATTGAAGAATCATAATTATGTCGCGACACATGAATTGTTCATAGCGGATATTTGACGTTTAATCTATATCTCTGGAGCAATTCGGATAGCCTATGTGTAGGCACTGCATTTTTACACATAAGTCCCTATGATGAGTCTCATTTTGGAGACACTACCTTTTAAGTCACGGAGGTCACGGGAAACGGACATCGGAAGGGGAAATCAGAATAAACAAGGTTCACTGTTTTCGTTAGTGCTGCGTTCGTTTTTTACGTTCGAACGTCAAACGGATTGCGGGCGTTCGTGCCGCGTTCGAGGAAGCGTTCGAACGGTGTCGGTAATTCTGGTTTTGCTGCTAGCCTCACATCCAGCCCAATTAGCCCCCAAAGCCCATAAAACACATCCCAATTTAAATAAATAAATATTAATTAAAACATTAACTAAATAATATAATAATTAAATTAATTAAATGATTAAATAAAAGATATACCAACATAAAATAAACAATTACCAACTTAAACTAAAATCATGCCTAAATTAAACAAATCACATACTAAATCAAAATATAATCATACCAAGTTAAAATCAATCAACCAATTAAAGCCAATCATATATTTGACTTCCTAATCTAATAAGATAATTACCAATCTAAAATATTGTATTCCTAAACCAAACCAAATCAAATCCCTTGCATTCCTAAACCAACACCAAATCAAATCCCTCTTTAATTAGCCAAATCATTTTCCTTGTCAAGCCTAGCCCTTCTCTATATAAAAACCCTTCACCAACCTTCTAGTCCCTAGTCCCTAGTCCCTAGCTCATACACAACACACATAAAAATTACAGGAAGAACACACCCAAAAAGAGTAAGCAAAAGATAAAGAGGAGACGGCAGCGAAACCATAAGGAAATAGTATCAAAAGACGGAGAACGACGACTCAAAACAGTAAGACAACGAACGAGAGCAGTGAACCGGGAGAGTTGCGGAGCATCCACCCTTCCGACGATCGTGTACCGTACATCCGAGAGGTGATTTAAAAGGTTAGACCTGAGGGTACCTTTTCATTAGTTTATATTCGTTTTTGTTATTATTATCGAATTCTATTCGCATGAGAGTCGTTTATGGATGCATGTTGTGGCTTGAATGAAATGGAAGAGTGTCATCTCTTGTGGTATATAGGATGGAAACCCAGACGTAAATTCCGTAGCCGAATCCGAATGGACGGTAGTGCGGTCTGTACTTGGGATACAACTCCACGTACCACTTGAGTAAACGGCACCTTCTCTTGTTTTGTGTTGCTTTTATTTATTTATTTTTCGTTACTTAAATTCTGCATGTTGCTTATTTATGCATGACTCAATCGAGCGCATGGGCTTAGTAAGTGGAATGAAAGATCCCCTATGGGGAGGGGTTAAAGCCCTTTACCACGATGCTTTGCCGCGCCGGTTGATGTGTGTTCGGTTGGATGCAAGACACATTCAATCGGACATACTTAGAATAATATGATTGTCTTTATGTTTGTATGCATGATGTGATGTGACGCGCATGGGCTTAGTATGTTGGTCTAAAGGTCCTCTCTTTGAGAGATCAAGAGCCCCAAAAGGCCACCTTTACGGCAGTACTTCACCGCGCCCCTTTATTTTGTTGTTTATGTATTGCGTCCCATTTCATGTATCAGGTCTGTTCTCGTTCGAACGCGTTTACGAACGCAACTCGAACGCGCATGCGTTTTTTGCCTTATCATGCATCAGGTCTCATTTCCGTTCGAACGCGTTTACGAACGCCATACGAACGTGAGCATTCTGTTTCATTTCCGTTCGAACGCGTTATCAAACGCCATACGAACGCGAGCATTCTGTTTCATTTTCGTTCGAACGCGTTATCAAACGCCATACGAACGCGAACCTTCTGTTTACCGTTCGAACGCGTTTACGAACGCTACACGAACGCGCACACACTGAACTGAGTCTGTCTTATCATATTCATGCATAATTGCCTCTTGGTTGATCTTTCTTGTGTTATATAGCCAACCATATTATTTGTATTCCTGCATTTATCCATTCTATGTGTTCTTGGGATTGTATTCAAGCATGATTAGGCTGTTAGCATGTTATTTGGTTAATAGGTTCATGAGATAGTACTCAAGCATGATTATGTTGTTCTTAGTTTTCCATATCATAGGATTGAAATATGTTCATGAGATTGCCATGTGATGTTGCATGTTGTGATGAACTTGTTGATGTATGCATATGAATTTAGAAGCATGATATTTTTGGAAATAAATGTTATTTAAGCCTGGTTAAATTATTACATAAATCCTTTTATTACAAGTGACATAAGTAAGGGACCATTCCGAACCCAACGGTTTGAGGTCTTCCCTTGCGAGGGGTGAGTGCGGCCTTAAATCTCATTTTCCCGGTTCACACAGGGTGGCGACTCCATTACTCTCCGGTTTAGTCCCCCGTGGCTACTCCGTACTCCCAACTAGGCCACGAGCCTAGGACAGAAAAACGTCGCCCAGGTCCTGTGTTCCCACACTATGACAGACGGATTATATATGCAATGACTTCGACTTGAATGGTTCAACTCGATTATCTGTGGTCCTCGTAATTTATGAGTGGATGAATTAAAGACATGGAAATGGTTTCCATGATAGATAAACTTGAACATATAGAGTCCCACAATATAAAGCGCACTCGTTGTAGATGCTGGTTTTCGCCCGAGGTCCACAATCGAGAATTTGTAGGTTGGGGGCACTAACGATCCTGCAAAACAAAGGTAGAGTGAGCGTGAAGGTTACTGCCCACCGGTGTGGTGGGTGCCGTAGGCACTCCGATGCTCAAGTCAGTGATGAAGACGAGCTGTAAGTAATAGAAGAGAAAGGCTAGAGACTACCTTGATCCCCTTGGATTGCCGTGAGGGCGATGGGTCGGAGGTTTTGAGGGCTCTGGTGAGAATGATTAAGCTTTGGGTTGTAATACTTTTCGTCCCCCTTTCTCTTCTGGATCTCGGTTCCTTTTATAGGCTATTTGAGGTGAGATTCATGAATGCATTAATTGACATACGTTTTGTGTGTTGGTAACAGTCGTGTCATGAAGGAGTATTATGGGCAGTCATAAAGACTGAAAACGGCTGGGTTATGAGGGGTTTTAATGAGTCTAAGCGTTTCGTGGGCTGACGTATGGTGTTTCTCCGAGCCTGGGCCTGCACAATGTCTTTGGGTTCGGTTAGGGGGTTTCAGGGGTGCATTTAGCAATGGGTCTGAGGCGAAAGGTCGAAATTAACCTTGGACCAAATTTGGCCCGTATACTCGTTGAACACTTGGACAATTAATTATGGATAATTCAGATTATTCATAATATACACATGCGTATTAAATAATGTGTATTTGTAAATTGTATACGATATATAATTTAGATTATATACACATTATTGACCTATTTGATTTTGACACTTGTTTATTATTAATAATAATTAATTAATTGTTAATTAATTATTATTAATAATAAAATTGGAAGAATATTCTTGGAATATTTTTCCATGTATTTATTTTATCATTTTGTTTAATTAAATGAATAAATTATTTGTTAATTTATTTGTTTTAATTGAAGAATATTACATGAATATTCTTTAATTTGGCAAATTTTGATTTGCCAAACCATGTGTATTTGACACATGAATTTTTAATTAACAAAATCAAAAATAAATATTTCATTATTGGATAAGATCTAATGGTGTCAAAATTTTGGCCACAAAAATTATTTAATTTTGTTGCAAAATTGATACAAATTTCGGCTATTAGGCTTCTTTTACTATAAAAATGAAACTTGTTTTCATTTTAAAAGTTTGGAACCAATTCTCATGTGTTGAGAACAATAAAGAAAAGAGGGGTTAGGGTTATAACAAATTGATCAACACCAAAGTGAAGAAAACTTGAAGAATTGTAACTTGGAATTAAGGTAATAAAGAGTTTCCAATTTTCTATTTTCTTAGTTTTGATTTTAAGCATGAAAATATGTTTTGGATATGTATTTTGTATGTCTTAAAATATATGTGTCTTGGGTATGCATATGGATCAAAATTTTGGTGTTGATTGATTAATAACCTTAATAGTTTTCTTTATAAGCATGTGTAATTAGATTAATTAGTGAATTAATCTCTAAAATTGAAATTGTCATTCTAGAGTGATGTTGCCACTCAAATGTTGCCTACAATTATTCTTGAGGCTTTGTATTGTGGTGATTAAATTTCATTAATTTTGTGATTAAATTGAATTTTGGCATGAAAATGGACAAAAAATAAAAATTGGATCAGATCTATTTTTGGTTATTAAAACAACATATTTTTTCATGTAAAAATATGTTATTTGGATGATATTGGATGTGTATTGGGTGGTGAATAAATTTCGGAAATTATTCCAGGGCGAAAATGCGAGAAAACGGTGAAATTCGCGTCGAAACGGGCTCGTTGAGTCGAGGCAGTGAACCCAGTGAACTGGGCACTGTTCGGGCAGCCCAAGGGCTGACCGAACACTGCCCAATTTTCTGGGTTGCCCCGGCTCGGGTGTTGGTCAACTGGTTTGACCGTTTGCCCGTTACACGTAGATTTGTAGAAAAATATTTTCGTAAAATAATTCGTCGTATAATGAAATATATTATGTTATTAAATGTTAATAAATAATATATTTAAACTTATTTGGGTGAATTAAAAATATTTGATATTTATTAATTTGCTCGGAAAATTTTAAAATGTTTAAAAAAAAATTTGCCTTCCACCGCTCCCTTCCGCTGCGTATACTCCAACAGAGATATGAACAATTAAATTAATCCCCAAAATTAAACATTAAACGTTAACCTTCCAACACGATCAAATAGCCCACTAAATATATTTTGGCAATCCCAAAACTCATTAGGTGAGAGACCCTTATATATTTAATTACTATTTGACTTGTTCATCTATATAGCCTAATGGTTGTAAACCCAAAACCCATTAGGTAAGGGCCAATCACGTATGTTACGTGACGAACGGTGTTGGGCCTAACTTAACTAATAAAGATGTCAAAACCCATTAAGTGAGATATTGTTTACTATATGTGGAAAAGGTCGAGTCTTGTATAGAGATACAAACAAAAGGAATTTTGACTCATTGGAAATGAAGTGTCAAAACCCATTAGGTGAGGTATGATATTAACGATGAGAATTCGATGTCCCACTAGAAATATATTTAATAATATTTTCGTCTACCACATATGGGAGTGTGGAATTCGAATAAAATTAGTGAGAGTAATATTATTTAAAAGACTTTAAACTTTGGAAAAAAATTTATTACAAAATAACTAACAAACTGTTGTTTTCAACAAAGTAACTGATACAAAATGAATCCATTATCCACAATACTTGATAAAGATAAACTCTTTGGCCCAAATTTTTTGGAGTGGCGTCGTAAGCTCAAGATTGTCTTGTATTACGAACGTCTCTACTATGTTCTCGATATGATAGATCATGATCATATTGATGATGATACCCCTGCTGAAAAGTTTGTTGCTTATCAAGAGTGGTAAAATAATGAACTCAAGGTAAGAAGATACATCAAAGCCTCTCTAAGATCAGTTTTGCAATAGCAATACGAAAGGTTTGACTCATCAGTGGACATCATGGAACACCTACAAGAGTTGTATGATAAAAATAGTGAAACTGCTAGAAACGATGTTACCATCAAATTATTCATAATGAAAATGAAGAAAGAGACTCATGTCTCTGACCATGTGCTTCAAATGATCAATTTGATTAACCAAACATATACATTTGATCTAGGACTAACATCTAAAGTTAAGGTGGATTTGATCCTCCAATCTCTTATTCCCGCCTTCAAAAGCTTAATTTCCAACTTCAACATGAAAAGTTGATTAAATCAACTATGTCACTTAGTTAGCTTCATGGCTTGTTAAAGACCTATAAAAAGATCGAAAACCTCTTGAAGGTTGAAGGAAATGAGAAAATGGATGTTCTTACTATCTTTGGTCCTAACAAGGGCAAGAAAAAAAAAAGGGTAAGGAGCAAACTCCCAAGAAAAATAAGCCCACTGAGGTATATCGAAGAAAGGAAAAGAAAAGATGGTTCAAGATGAGTGCTTCTATTGCAAGAAGAAATGACATTGGAAGATGAAATGTCCTCATTACCTTGCAAGTTTAAAGAAGCTGAAATAATGCACATCCTTATTCTTTGTTATTCAAATGGATCTTGATGTAAGTTTCATATCTCATTCATAGATTTTAGATTTTGCTGCTACCTCACATATTTGTATGCCCCCTCAGATTCTAAAGAATAAAAATTGCTCAAAGAAGGCTAAATGGTCCTCAAAGTTGGAAATGAAGAGTCTGTCTCCGCAACCGTCTTGAGAATTGTCATATTTTTTTGCCGTCAAGATATTCAATTTTAATAGATAAAGTTTTACATTTTCCTAGTTCAATAAGCAACATTGTTTCCATTCCAATATTGACTAAATGTAATTATGAATTTCATTTTATCAATGAGAAATGTAATATTTATTTTTTAAATAAATTTGTTGACATTGTACTAAATATAAATGGATTATATGTCTTGCAAATGAATGAGAACTATAACAATGAATTGAACACTGTAACAAAAAAACGATCAAGAGATAACCCAAATTCAAGATTTCTTTGGCACTTAAGATTGTGTCATATTGGAGACAATAGGATTTCACAATTGGAAAATGAAAGCTTAATTCATTCATTGGGTTAAAAACTCTATCCAAATTATGAATCATGTCTCAAAGGAAAAATGTCCAAATCACCTTTTGTAGGACAAAATGAAAGAACCAAAGAAATCTTGGAACTAATACATACTGATGTATGTGGCCCACTTAGTATAATGGTCAAATATGGTTTTCAATATTTCGTTAATTTCACTGATGATTGTTCAAGATTTGGGTATTTGTACCTAATGGAACATAAGTCAGATACTTTTGAAAAGTTCGAAGAGTAAAAGAATGAAGTAGAAAACCAATTGGGAAAAAGTATCAAAAATCTACGATCTGATCGTAGAGGAGAATACTTAAGTACCTAATTTCAAGATTATTTCAAGGAATATGTAATAGTGTCACATGTAACACATCCTTACACACCTCAGCATAACTGTCTATCTGAAATGATAACTCATAGCTTATTAGATACGGTATGTTCCATGATGAGCTTTGTTCATATATCAACGTCATTTTAGGGAACGCTCTCCAAATAGCCTTTTATGTTCTAAATATGGTTCCATTTGCTCTCCAAATAGCCTTTTATGTCCTAAAACCCCATATGAG
Source organism: Zanthoxylum bungeanum (assembly GCA_019454045.1). Taxonomy (NCBI): domain Eukaryota; kingdom Viridiplantae; phylum Streptophyta; class Magnoliopsida; order Sapindales; family Rutaceae; genus Zanthoxylum; species Zanthoxylum bungeanum. The sequence continues at coordinate 7,311 of SKCR01040582.1, read as the reverse complement.
ATATGGTATGAGAAACGTCGTAACACAAGATACTTGAAGATTTGGGGTAGTATACCTTATGTAAGAAAAGTTTTTATGGAAAAGTTAGACTCAAGATCTGAAAATGGTCAATTCATAGATATCTCAATGACTCAATGAGATATTACTTCTACATTCCCTCGGATCACAAGATCGTGATTAATAGGAATGTTAATTTCCTTAAGGATCGCATGGTACAAGAAGGAAGTAGTGGAAAAGAAGTAAATCTAGATGAAAAAATCTCTCAAGCAGAGAATTCTTAAAATCAAATTAACTTGCCTCAAAAGGAACCAAAACAAGTATAACAAGATGCACCTTGAGAAACACAACGACTTCATAGATCAATTAGGGAATCTTGCACTCCTTTTAGACACACCTAGTCAATCAAATAGATTTTGAATATTTCGTGATTATTGAAACGGTTCATGTTGATGACCCTAAAAACTATGAAGAAGTAATGTTAGACATTGACTCTACTAGATGGCATGAAGCTATGAATTATGAAATGAAATCCATGTATTCTAATCAAGAATGAATTAGCCATATTGGGTGTAATTGGATTTTCAAGAGAAAAATTGGAAATTATGGTAAAGTATAGACTTATAAGGCTATACTTGTGGCAAAAATGATATACTAAAAAATAAGGGATTAATTATAAGGAAATATTTTTGCCAGTAGCTATGCTAAAATCCATTAGAATTCTCTTAACTATAACAGCTTACTATGACTATGAGATTTGACATATGGATGTCAAAACGACGTTTCTGAATTGATTTATTGAGGAATAGATTTATATGAAACTGTCAGAAGGTTTAACAGCCAAATGTGATAGATATAAAGCATGTAATTTACAAAGATCTATACATGGTCTTAAGCAAGCATCTAAAAGTTAGAATCTATGGTTTGATGTTGCAATCAAAACGTTTGATTTCATCAAAAATGTAGATGAGCTATGTTCTTACAAAAAGGTCAGTGGGAGCGCCATCGCATTCTTGATACTATATGTAGATGGCATATTACTATTGGAAAAAGATGTTGCTATAATGACATCAGTCAAAATTTAGTTATCCAAAATATTCTCAATGAAAAACTTGGGAGAAACAACATATATTCTAGGCATTATAATCTATAAAGATAGATATAGAAGAATGATTGGTTTATTCCAAAGTCTGTACATAGAAAATGTACTCAAGAGATTCAACATGTTGGACTCCAAGAGAGGTTTGTTGTCTTGTAGGAATAAAATTCATTTATCTAGATCGATGAGTCCTAAGACACCTCAAGAGATAGCATGTATGAGTCAAATATTGTATGTTTCTACCATAGGTAATCTCATGTATACCATGCTATATACAAGACCGGATATTACATTTGGTCTTAGTGTAACAAGTAGATTTCAGTCTGACCCAAGAGAAAATCATTTGATAGTAGTCAAGATAATTCTGAAGTACTTAAGAAGAACTAAAGATATAGTATTGACTTACAGACCATCAAAATTAAAAATAGAAGGGTTTATGGACTTAGACTTTCAGACATACACTGATGATTATAAGTCAGCTTCTAGATTCATTTTCTCGTATGATGAAGGAGCAGTCAGTTGGAAGAGCGCCAAACAATCCATTATTGCGGACTCCACTACTATGGTAGAAACATAGCGGCAAAGGAAACAGTTTGGATAAAGAAGTTCGTTACAAAGCTATGTGTGGTTCCAACCATTGAATGAGCATTCCCTCTGAATTGCGATAACAATGGGGCTATAGCACAGGCCAAGAAACTGATGTCGCATTAGAAATCCAAACACATTCAAAGAAATTATCACATACTAAGAGAATATATTAGAGATGGACAAATAGTCATTCAGAAAACACATTCAACTGACAATGTAGTTGATCCACTCACAAAGCCAATGAGCCAAGAACAAATGGAGCGTCATCTTGAGAAGATGGACATTGCGTACCATAATAATTGACTTTAGTGCAAGTGAGAGTTTGTTAGAGTGTATGTCCTAAAATCTGTTGTGGATATCATGGTTTAAGGTAAAATATTTTGTAATACAGTTTATTATTTATTTAATAAAATATATATTTTTTCTACACATCGTTTCATACAAATTTTATGTGTATGTCCCGAGACATTACGATAAATAAATATCATTAATTTAAAATACGTTTGTGATTATGAGAATCAACAATATTTATATATGTCTCAGATTAAGTTATTAGTAAAATGTGATTATTATACGGTGCAGTAATATATCACTCAATGAATATTATTGTGTGTCGCCTAGATTAATATTTGATATTAATAGAATAGATGATGAGTCTCATATTATAAGGACACAAACGTTATATGTTTTCATTAGTAGAATGAAATATCGAACACGACCACAAAAGTGTAAGATCACATGGTGATATTATCTAAGGTCATTAATCTTCGTAATAATACATAAGTGTCATTATATCCTCTGACCTAAGATCACATAGTGACTTATGCGATGACACTCATGGTTCACTAGTATATCACCATTCGACTAGTCACGTTTTTTGAATAAATACCAGATGGTCTTGAACTATTAACGTACGAAGTCATGTATGCTTCAAGAATGGATATGATAGCTTTGATAATAAAAGCTAGAGAGGAAACTTAAAGTTATGGATACAAGTCTTTAGCCAAAGCAGTCGATATCTTAGAGATATCGAATCCACAAGATAGAGTTTAAAGATATATCAAGTAGAAATGATTTGATCTTACTATGATCCCAGACTCGATAAGAAACCTAAATATTGTAAGGAATGAGATGACATGCTTGAAGTGTATTCTAATAGTTTCATATGTTCTTACATTTCATTCATCGACTATGGGACATGACTTGCTATTAGGTGATTACCCATGGCATGTGGGATATCATAGAGATAAAATATTAAAAAGTTAATATTATCTCACTATTACTCGATAATGAACTTATGACGGTCGCACAAATATAGTTCCCATTTATGTAACAAATTAAATGATGTATATTAAAAATTAATAAATGATTATTCTGGCAAAATAAGATTTCCTAATAAGATTTGGACATTCAGAATATTTCACAAATATTAATTTGATTAATAATTTCAAAATATAAAATTATATTTAATTGTTTAAATAAATATTTGATATTTGATATTAAATAAATTAAATATAATTTTTATTAATCCTTAATTAAAATTAAGTAAATTAAAATTAATTAATAGTTGTTTAATTATTGGGCCAATATAATATTTAATCTATTGAGCTTTAATTTAGTGGGTTAGCACCCAAATTAATTAGAGTCTTATTATATATTAAATAAAAAAGTCTTATTTAGTCAAGAATTCCTATTCAGTTAAGGTTTCCTAATTATTATTAGGGAAAGAGTCTTAAAGTGGTCAAATATGATTTGGAGAGATATTAGAGTGTCCTTTAGGGGTGATCACGGTTTCGGGTCAAACCGCAACCTGACCCGAACCGCACCGCGCGGTTTGAAAAAAATTAAAAATGATTTCGGGTCAATCGGAATCGAACCGTAAATTTCGGGTCAGTGTGCGGTTTTGACCCAACCGCGACCCGACAGCCCAAACCGCAAAGTTTGACTCAAACCGCGACCAGAACCGCCTAAACCCCAACCCGCATTCAAATTAAATATTATTTTTATTATTCTTTAACCATGAAATTTAAGATATTTAATGATCATATGACAATATGCAATGTATAAATGAAAATTAGGTATTTTTCCTCTTTAATTATTATGTGAAAACACACAAAATTTCCTTTAAAAATTTTATAATCTAAACCACCGACCCGAACCGCCCAAACCGCTAAATCGCCAACCTGAACCGCCGCAGTTTTCCTTATCAAATTTACGGTTTCAGTTTCTAATTTCTCAAACCGTCAACCCGCGCGGTTTGAAGTGAAAAACGAAAAAACCGACCCGAACCGCACCGCGAACACCCCTAGTGTCCTTATTGTATTGAGATACAACAAAGCTAATCATTGGCTATAAAATACAACAAGAAATTTGGCCAAGGCATAGAAGTTCAACCTTGGCCGAATTTTCTTAGTCTCTCTCTCTTTGGCTTGTTCCAATATCGTTTCAGATAAAGTTGTTTCTTTGATCTCCGATTTAAGATTTTAACGTCCAAGAAAGAAAAATTATTTTATTAGTTCTCAAAAGTGAGAGCAATTTATTCATAGAGGAGTTATAGTATGCCAACTAGAGGTGCAACGCTTGGTGTACTACGACAAGGGAAATCTCAATGAGGAGATTCAAGAAAGCTCTAAGAAAACGATAAACACATTCAAGTATGTTTATTTTATCGTTGATTTTTATTAATGTTGATAAATAAAATTAATTGTATGCATGATTAAATTAAAAGGGATTAATTTATGGAATAATTTGTTTACATCAAAAATGACATAATGACGATCTTTAAAGTGGTTTTCAAAGATAATTTTAAATTTCAATCATATAAATACTTTCGCGCTAACCCCAAAATCTTACACACAGCTCATGCCCCTTTGGGTTATGAAAGAAAAAAATCATTTTTCATATCTGCTACTTCATTTGTAAACAAATAAGGGAAATGGACTGAGGAAGAAGATGGGGCCGCCTAGATGTGGGGTATTTTTTGGAATAAATCTTAAAATGGAGTCTGATTACTTTTTCGTGGAGAGTTAAAAGTTCCACCCATGTTTTTTATTTAAGCATGTGTGGAAAAAAAATTAATAGAATCAATTTATTTAAAATTAAAGAAATTGATTTTTTTTAAATATATTAAAAATATTAATAAACAATATTTGAATTTGAGAATCAACTTTTTGAAGTCGAACCCATTTATTAATTTTACTTTTACACATAATTTTTAAAATCGGACCAGACCAATCAGTTCGACCGGTTGAACCGGAAATCGATCTCATATCCGGTCCTACCAATGCATAAAAATCGGGGCACTAAAAAACCATTGAAAGCTGGTCAAATCCGATTAACCGATGCAAAACCGGTGAATCGGTTGAACCCGATTTTTATTTTTTTTTGCTTCTTCATGCTTTTGTCCGACGACTCCCCTCACCTCATCCGTCATCTCCAAAGATAAGAGAAGACTAAGATGAGCTTGGAAATGGGTCGTCAAAACTAATAACTATTAGGATCTCTCTTAGAGAATTAGGTGATGGCGTTGAAGCAAATCTTGAAAGACCTCTAGAAAGATAGTCCTGCCTCTTACAGCGCAGGCCCTGAAGTATGTTATGGGTTAGGTCGTGTGTTAAGGGAGGGCTTGCTTTGGCCTTAAAACTATCTATATGTATGAATCAAGATTTGTGAGATGTTTCCTGATTCCTCGTATGAGTGGGAACAGAGGAGAATAATTATAAAAGAAACATTTACTTCTTTTAATTGTTTGTAACTTTGTATGCAAATTTATCTTTCATAGTTGGTTGGACAGTTGGACAATCTCTATCGTCATTAGAATTAATTAATATTATTTTTATATGTAACTAATTAATATTATTGATATTATAATTTATTATAATTGATCATTGTAATTTTTTTATATGTATTGAGTAAATTTTATATTTTTTTATAAATATTTTATAATTTTCAATTAATTAATATTTTTTATGACGTGAGCTGGTTCTGCTGATTTTTCCGGAACGATTCAACCGGTCGAATTAATTATTCATTGAACATTTTCAATCACTGATTCGATCACCAGTTCGATTTTAAAAATATTGTTTCTACATCATCTGGCATAGGCATTTCACCTTCTTCAACATTGTGATATTACAAGTTTCATAACTAATCTACCATTAATGCCCTTGAATTTTAATTCAATATAAGAAAAAGGCATGATACCATATCAGTAATGTTATTTACATTTCCCCCATCAGCTATTTTATGGTGCGTTTACGTATTAGTAATCGAAATGAGATGGAGTCGAAATGAGATGAAATCAGAATTAGCTGGAATGATAATGGTAAGTCAGAATCAGAATAAGTTGTTTACTTAACTGTAGGAATCAGAATCAGAATGAAGTAATATTATCATTGATGTATTTACTTTATCTAATAATTGAAACGAATTGTTGACAAGTTACAGAAATATCATTAGTTATAATTATATATTAATTTATTACTTATTATTTATTAATTATTAATTTTTTAATGTATTAAATTATTCTTTTATTAAAATGTTAAATATTATTTTATTATTAACTATTGATTAAATTGATTTATTATTTATAAATTAGGTATTAATTAATTACCACTTTATCAATTAATTATTAATATATTAAATTACTAAATATTATTTTATTATTTTATTAAAATATTAAATATTGTTTTATTATTAATTATTGATTAATTATTAATTATGAATATATTTTATTTATTATTTATAAATTAATATTAATTACTTACCTTAGGGCAATATTGTAATTATGAATACATTTTATTTATTATTTATAAATTAATATTAATTAATTGTCTTATGGCAATATTGTAATTTCTCATCAATTATAGGAATAAAAATCACATTCTCATAAGGGTGGTGTGAATGAGACTATGTTAAGGAATGTTAAGGAATATGGAATCAATATCCAAAATAGATTTTCTAGTATCATTAGGATTCATGGTTTTATTATATTTCCCTATTAGATAAAGATTTCATATATTCATTATTATTCTTCATAACTATAGGATTTCTTTTCTATTTTGGTTTTCTATGTAGCTTATATAAAGGACACTACCATTGTAAATTCATATAGAGTGAATTCAATACTTTCTTTCATTATCTAACATGGTATCAAACACCAGGTTCGGACTTTTCTAGTTTCACTCTCTCTGATTCTCATCGGCTCGTGGGGGATCACGGCTACCATAATTGCGTGACCCTCACGCGCCCCTGTTGCCAACCACCACATTGCTTTTCCCATGCGCCACCCCTTCATGAGTGCTTCACCTGTCATGCATCCTCTTGGAAAAATTTGTCACTCTTATTTCTGGTTTTTCTCTTTAAGACTTTCTTATCAATAAGACTTTCTTTAAGATTTTCTTTTATCTTAATCCTTTCATTTCTTAAGTTATTTATAGATTCTAATTCTTGTCTTATTTTTGGTAATTGTGTATTATAGATCCATTCATCAAAGCTTCCTTTTTGATAACTAACGTTTTCAAGTTTGAATGGTTCTTCATTTCTTAATTGAATTAGTTTTTTATTCCTTTTGGAAGATTTATTTTTATTTTCTATTTCCTTTTCAACGGAAATTATTGTGATTTCTA
>SKCR01040581.1:0-42151 GCA_019454045.1 Zanthoxylum bungeanum | reverse complement strand
ACATGAGAATATTGACAAAGAGATGTTGTCAAGTGGGTTTAAAAACCGATGAGTGTGATAATGTATATACACCAAATCAACTCAAGAATGATATGTCATTGTATGTCTCTATGTAGATGATATGCTGATAATTGATAATAATCATGAGTTGATTCAGTCTACCAAGAAAGTGTTATCCAGCAAATTTGATATGAAAGATTTGTGAGTAGCTAACCTAACTCTTCCTCTATCAAAGAATACTGGTTTGAGCATATCGCAATTAGAGTATTCAAGGATCATCGGAAGTCTGATGTATCTCACGAATTGCACACGAACTGATATCGCTCAAGCTGTGAATAGGCTTAGCAGATATACTTGCAATCCAGGACATAACCACTGGAAAGCCATAGTAAGTGTTTTGAGGTATGAGAAACTTCAAAATATGGGCTACATTACGAGAGATATCCTGCTGTTCTAGAGGGATACAGCAATGCTGACTGGATATCTGATACGGTGGATTCCAAATCTACGAGTGGATTTGTTTTCATACTTGGTAATACAGTCGTGTCATGGAAATCCTCGAGGCAAACATGTGTTGCCCGGTCTACTATGGAATCAGAGTTCATGGCATTAGACGAAACAGCGGAAGAAGCAGAATGGCTTAGAAACTTCCTGGAGGATATTCCTAGTTGGGCCAAACCGGTGCCAACGATTAACATACATTGTGAAAGCCAATCGGCTATTGGGAGAGCCCAAAATACAATGTATAATGGTACGTCTCGACACATACGTTAGAGGGATAATACCATAGGTCAACTGCTCTCAAGTGGCATAATATCGATCGATTATGTTGAGTCGAAGGAAACCTAGCGGATCCACTAACTAAAGGTTTACCTCGAGAGCAAGTTGAGAAGTCATCGAGAGGAATGAGCTTGAAGCCTATAATCTAAGAATTTTCACTGTGGAAACTCAACCTAGCTGACTGGAGATCTCAAGATCTAGGTTCAAAAGGGACAACAGAAACTTTGTGCAATTCAAAACAAGCACTGAAGAGTTTTGTACTCTTTCCCATTCCGATAATGACGCTGAGTGCTGTCTGTCATTGGTTAGGATAAGCTAAGGCTTTTAATGATCACTATATTAGGAGATGAGTCATAATGGGGGTAAAGACATATTACATCTTCATAGTAGATCACCTATTTCAAGTAAGAAGTGATGCCGCTTCCATGGGAATCTTTAAAGGCGGGTTACCCTAAAGTGCTTGATGAATCTGGGACTGTTGTTCAGGGCCGAAATGAACACAACCGTAGAACGGGAAATGGTCGAATTAAAGTTGTGTGTTGGCAATTGTCTTGGTTTACACCAACGGCATAACAGTTCAAGACTATGGGTCACTGGTTTGCCAAATAAATCCGATTGTCACTCACTAGGAAAGGTTCAAGGCGAAAGCTACCTATTTCGATGCAACTTTAGTTCATGATAACTCTCTCAAGTGTCTCCATGAATATTTGAAGAATTGTGGGGGATTGTTGGAAATTCTTCTAAATATTCATTAAGGGTATATTTGTCCTTTGGATGCTTTGGGTGCTTGTGAGGGGTACAACCCTTTGGAGGGTTGCACCCCACCCCAAGGGGTGCCCTATTGGCACCCTTCTATGCCTTATAAAAGAGGCTTTAAATCCAAATACAAAGGATAGAGAAATAAATCCGAATTTTGATAGAGACATTTGTTTTTGTTTATTGGTTTTTGAGAGAGAGTTCAACCATTTCCTAGTTTGTATACTTGTCAAGGTGTGCTCATTGGATAAGAAGGAACCAAGTTATCCTGGGAGAACGTTGGCCAATTGCGAATCCGTAAAGCACCTGTGACGGGGCCAATAAGTTCTTAAGGACAGAGGATTATCTCGACTTGGATTCGTTTTCACAATTTCCAGGTTTTCTGTAAATTTCAAGTTTTAAGACTTTTTAGGATTTTGCATGTTTTGTAGATCTAGATTTCAGTTTATTTGCTATTTAATTACACTAATTTTACAACAACAACTTCAGTTTTTAGTTGATAACTTTTCATGATCCATTAGCTTATAATATATTTTAAACATTAGACAGAAAATTGTAAGTCGTCAACAAAAAAAATAGAGTGAGAAATACAACGACTGTATTAATGATATACCATTTAAATAAACTATAGTCTAAATGCTAGTTTAATTTTTAAAAGTGTGTTTATTTTGATAAATTCAAAACCATTTGCCCTAATTAACTTGCAAATTTCCCCCTTTTTTTTTATGTTTTTTGGGGCCCCTTACAAAAGAGAGAGCTGTTTTCCAGAAGCAAAAGTGATTCCTCCATACAAGAGAACATGAACCAAAGGACACAAGAAAGTGGATAAGTGGATCCATTTTTAATTTTTTATATAAAAAAATTGAGCTATTTTTGACAGAGAAAAGACACAAGGTTTAAATTACAGTTCATGGAGAATCATTAGAAAAAAGATACTCATGGAGCTAGGGTTGCTTTATTTTTATTCCTAATTTGCCAGACTTTCTGTGGCAGCAAGTCAACAAAAAAGTAAGAAAAGGCCGACTTTTCTCATTTGCCAAAATCCCTTATAATGATGTCTATTACCTCTCTGTTAATGAAGAAAAATACCGTCCAAAAGACGTGATTTGATGGTGTAAGGTTTAGAATTTGATCTCCAAATCTTGAATTTGAATTCAAGAGGTATATTTTTTTAAGAGCCTGAGACAGTCAAAAATTTTACATATTCCGCTTAAATTCGGATACCAACATGCAATAATAGGACTACAAATACAATCAAAAATATCATTACAAAGAATAGCTAGCTTGGCCTAAAATTAATTATAATGTCTAGGAGTATTCATTGATATATTAGCTCATGTATTAATTAAACGAAGTAATATATAAACACTATTCATTCTTAACTTTTTCATAGAACATAACCCTAATGCAATAATCTTCTTAGGGCAGCCACCTTGCTGCCTGTTTTTTCACTCATCGTAGGGAAATGAACCGCGAACAGTGAGGGGATAGCCTTCTCAGCAAAGGTTCTCCTATAGGAAAGACTTCCGAGGGACATCCCCACAAGGGGTCCTTGGGGCTCCTCGGGGATTGCTACCTTGGCCTTATATATAATGGAGAGCTCGTGAGACACTTAAGAGCTCGAAAAAATCGATAGAACCGGCCTACATCATAAATAGTTTTATTTAATTAAAAATTATAAAAAAAATATTAATTTCAGTTTTTTGGTTTTAAAAATTAAAAAATTTGAACCAATTTGGTCTGGTTCACCGATTTTGATTTTTTTTTTTTACTGAGTTTGACTACTTTTGACAGGTTTTTAATTAAAAATATAATTTCTTATTATTAAATTATAAAAATAAGTCCCATTAAAATTAAAATATATATATGTGTGGTACATAATCTCTATAATTAATTTTTTATTACATATTACAATAAAAAAGATATATTGTAATCTTCTATTAAAATTTAAAAAAAAAATATGTGACACATAATCTTTACAATTAATTTTCCATATTAACTTATAAAATAAAAAAAATTATTATAATATTAAAACATAATCTCTTATTAAAATAAGAGACATAAATAGCAGTTGTCTACAAAAATTAGCCAATTTTTTTAATTTTTGGGTTTATTATTATTTGTTAGTTTACTTTGAATTATTTTTATAATTTTTTTATTATTTATTATGCTTCTTGATGCAGACTCTGTTTATTATCGCTTACACAGTGATGGTCAAGATTTCAAGTTCGATAAGAAAATTTAACCTTAAATTGAATAAATTACATTAAATTTTATTGGAATTCATCCAAATGAAAATTAAATATTTCTAAAGTTATTTATAATTATGAATATGATTTCAAATGAGACAGTAAAACGAGAGAAAATTTTTAATGTGAATTAGAAGGATTGTTTGAAAATCGATAGACAAACAAAGAAGACATATATATTAAGTGTAAGTAAATCAATTCACTAAAAGAAAACTGGAGATATTTGGTCGGTAATCTAATTACTAATAATCACGATTACTAGAGGTGGCAATTTGGGTCAGAATTCGTTTATTCGTTCGATTCGATTCGCTTTAAAGCGAATATGGGTTTGGAAATATGGATTCGTTTAATAAATGGGTCAATTCGATTCGATTAATTTAATAAACGAATTGAATCCAAATTTGAGCTTATCAATTCGTTTATTCGTTTTAGAATTCGTTTATTAAACGAATCATAAACGAATCGAATCTGAATCGAATTCGATTATTATCCGTTTAATTATATTACAAATTTACCGTTAAAATTTTTGATCAAAAGTATTTAACAAGAAGGTTAGTTAAGTAATTAACTGCTCATAACCTAAAAAGTAACTATATAACTCAACTAAACCTTTGTAGCCGCCTCTCACTCTCAACCATTCTCTCTGAAATTGCCTCACCTCCTCTTTCTCAACTTAACCTAAAATTTATTTCAGCCATCTCTCAACTCAACTGCCTCTCACTCTCAACCCTCTCTCAAGTCTCAACTCGTCTTGCGTCTCACTCTTTCTGCTTCACACGATCTCAAGATTTATAATTTTTTATGGGATTTGTTTGTTTTTTATTTGTATTTAGTTGATACAATTTGATGATGAGAGTCCGATTTGTATTATTCTCCATTTAGTTAAGAGTTGAAATTTAAGAATGATTTTGATCTGTGTTTATTATATAAGTAGTCACATTATAATGTCTACGAGATTGCGTGAATGATTTGCTTTTTATATACCTTGTTATTGTTGATTATTTTTGTGTGTCACAGTGATGTTTGCGAACAATTGTGGATGAATGAATAAAATTTGATGGCAATTTCAAATTGAGATTTAGTGTATTTCTTGATTTTTCTCCTTTTGAATGAATGAATGCTTATGTGACTGTCTTTTGAATGAAATTTTTCTCTAAACTCTATTTTCAAAAATGCTTTTAAAAAAATTAACACAATAATATAATTTTATTTTTTTTACAAAATCTTTTTTCTTGATGATAATGATAAAATGTTTGCCATCAACTCGTATTCTTTGAAGATTTTAATTATTATTACATAAAGGATTTATAATTTGAAATTTGTAATGGATTTAATTATTATTAAGCTGATAATTTTGTATTTATATTAGTTGAGTTTGATTAAATGAATAATCGAATCGAATCGAATATGAATACGAATACGAATATTCGTTTATAAAATGAATAAACGAATATTCGTTTAATTTTGTGTAAATGAATAAACGAATCGAATACGAATATTCGTTTATTAAACGGATACAAAATTCGATTGGATTCGTTTAATTTGTATAAACGAATAAATGAATCGAATACGAATATTCATTTATTAAACGAATCGAATCTGAATCCTAATATCAGGATTCATTTAATAAACGAATCGAATTCGAATTTAGTATATTCTGATTCGATTCGTTTAGTATTCGTCACGAATTTGATTCGTTTATTCGTTTTGCCACCCCTAACGATTACCGACCGAATATCTTCGGTCGCTATTTGACTCATCTGTGATAAATTACTGATAACTTACCGACCGAATTACTGACCGATTATAGACCTGGTCGGCGGTTCGGTTCCCGATTCCACAAGTGTGGAACCGGAACCGTGAACCGAACCGGTCGGTTCTGATTCCATTTCGAACCTTTTTTTAATTATATAAAAAATTCGAAAATAATTTAAAATAAATTAGATTAATTTAATAAATAAATAAAATTATTAAATTAAAGAGCTTGAACTTAAATTTTAAAAAATTTAAGTTGTCTACGTATCCTTGAAGGGTGAGAGGAATCAAAGCTCACCTAGTTCCATTACAATTTTAAGATATTTCCCCTTTGGAAATTTAGAATTTTGTAATTATCAATCATCATTATCAGTTGATCATTCAGCTCCAGTTCCGCTTGCACTTGTTGTTGCAGATGCATTATCGAACAAGTCTTCAAAATCATCGGGAGCATCTTCTTGTTGTCTCAGATCAGCTCGAGTCCAATCATCCACACAAGTTGTTGCGTCTAGAGTGCTTGGATGTAATGAAGATCGTCTAGTTTCCAATATATTACCTCTCAAGCTGAAGGCTTGCTCAACCGCAACGGTGGAAATAAGTGCTACCAATATCTCTTTAGAAATAATTGATAAAACATGATATATATTTTGATGTCAGTTCCACCATTCAAGGATTTTAAAATTTTTACTAACTAAACTTTCAGTAGGAAACTAGAAATTTGTAAATAAATAATTATCTAATTCGGGGTTATTAGTTGTCGTCTCCCTAGCTTTTTTATTTCGTTGCAGTAACCAACGATACCATGAGCTAAGTCTTGTTTGAATTACTGGTTCGCATCAATCCAATGACAAGTCACACCCATGTATGAGTGTGTTCGCCAATGGTCACTCCAAATATCAGAACATATAGAAATACGACCTTTAATATCTTTAAATATTTCATTTAAAATAATTTTACCATATTTGTATAATTTAAAAATATGACGTTTTGTTGTGTTTCGAGTCATTCTACATGCAATAGGATTTAAAGCATTATACACGTAATTAGTAAAATGAAGTTTTTCACCAAAGCTTAAAGAAATATGTGTCATACAAGTTAATTTTGTAAATTCTTCTCTATTTTTTGCATCAGAATATTTAAATAAATCTACAGCACTCGTACATCTACTAGATGATGCGTACCTGGCCATTTGAGTTTGCGTCGTATAAAGTTAAAGTTCAATCGTATGATGTCTTTCCAGGTGCTTGATCATATTGATGTATCCACCAGAAAATTTGTAGGAAACCCCACAATGGTTGCAAACTGCTCTTGAACCTTCATCGTCTTGGTCTAAATGAAAATGAATTTTGAAAATATCTGAGGAACGAGACTTAACTTCTTTTCTCCGTGATTGTGAGCCGACATTAGGGCCGCTCTCTTGGGTTGGCATATTTGACATTATGTTCTCAGATGAGCTTGTCATTTTTTGTTTAAGAATTAAATAAGAAGAATAAGAAAATTGAGAATGATAATAACTAATTGAGAATAATAGAATTGTATGAATTGATAGAGTTGAGAAATTGGTGTGTTGAAATAATAAAAAATGACCCATATTTATATAATTTTAGAATTTTTTTTATACCGAAAATGCCCCTAAATATAACCATTTTATTACCGTTATTAGAGGTATATTAGGAATTATATATTACATTTTTTTAAATGGCCGTTGGCCTTTTTTTATTTAGGGGGCTCCCTGCCCCTTTCCCCAACGACTACTAGCCGTTGGGGTGTCCCCAACGGCTAGTAGTCGTTGGGAGGGTTCCTGTTGGAACCGCTGGAACCGAACAGTTCCAGCGGTTCCAACCGATTCGGTTAGGGGTGGAACCCCAACCGAACCGGTCCATTACGATTCCGGTTTCGGAATCGGAACTAGAACCTTGGCCGGGTCTAACCGATTATATTTCGATCGTAATGACTAATTTTTTTTTAATTAATATTCTTTTAGCGACCGAATGAATATTCAGTCGCTGTTTATTATCAATTACCAAATAAAATTACGGTCAGTAATTGTTTGCGGCATAAACTGGCGCCAAATTAATCTTCTGTGTCGTATTACCGACCGACTATCGACTAAATATTCGGTCGGTAATTGGTCAGAAATTATTTTTATCATTTTCGATCAATAAATATCAAAAAATTACCGACCCGACAATTAATCTAGTATTATTTTGCAACAAAATCAACACTTTACTACTTTAATATGTGTTTTGTAAAGTGCGGACGTCTGTATTTAAAAATTATCGATTAATCATTTTTTTTTAAAGTAGTTTTCACCCTGTCGCCTAACCTATGCATTAGAGTTGAAAATATGCACCGCAAATGTAGTTCAAATGTTGAAGCATGGAGATTGAACTTTAATATTAATTACAATATGAAATGAGACTCACATGACTCTACTCGATGATTGATGAAGACTGTCTTTAAAATTCTATCTGATTGTTTTAAAGGTCAGCATATCTTTGATTAATGTCTTGGGGCTGTCTCTAAGTTATGTGGGTGGTAGCGACCGAAGACGTTGACCGGTGGCGGAATTAGAATTTTGATTTAACGAGATTGAAATGAAAAAATTATAAAATTGATTAAGGTAGAATATAACATTTTTAAATTTGGAGTAGCCAATTATAAGGACCATAATGAAAATCCATAAAACTATGTAAAATATGAGAGACACAAACGTTTAATTCGCATGATAAAACATGTAATTTTTTTATAATCTTTTCTCATTTTTTTTTATTATTTGAAGGATATGAAATTATGATGGTGCTGCCATTGAAGATGACTCACCATTCAAAGTTTTTACATACACAAAAATATATATATAGTCCCATCAATCAGTCACCAAATTTTTAAAAAAAAAATAGAAAAATATGAACTCCAATATATTACTAAACAAGATTCACTATATTGGAGTCAATAATTTTCTTATCTTTGAATTTTATTTTAGATTCCATGTTGAAAGTAATACTATAACTCTCTATTTTTTCAAACCAACTCTATATATATATATATTTTTAATAAATTAAAGCACACTTTTTTGGTAAAACTTGCAAAAAATAAAAATAAAATAGGGAATCAAATTTAACACCACTTGCATGAACAAATTGCAGTAATTGAGTGAAAGCTAGTCATATATGGTCCATTATTGTAGCTGCTAGGAGTGGTCATTATTAGAGAAAGCTAGCCACCACTCTATATCCATCCATGTTCTCAATCATATCACATTTACTTTATTTTTTTTGCAAGTGTAAAATTAAAACAATAAAATTTATATCAACGTTTGTTCATGTTTTTACATAAGCCCTTTTGGGGTTAATCAATAGTAGAAATGATTTCTTGCTTCATTTGGTCGACAAAGATTATTTCTTAGTTGCCTAGTAGGGTCTAAATAAATGAGTGAAGCTGAGCAATATTTATACAATTACTTTTTAATGATGGATCTCTTAATTTTATAAATTGTGGATCAAAGAAAAAGTACTCGTATTATGCAATGTGGAGCTAAAAAAGATGAGATAGTAATGCTATTTTCCCTTTAATCCATAACTTACTAAGTTAAGAGATCTATTATTAGAAACCTATTATATATACAGTTGTTCTGTAGTGGGAGCGTCCGCAAGAAATTTGTATGCTGATGTACCGCGAAGTATCGATACTTTATTATGTATTTTTTTACACGATAAAATATTTGTACTCTGCGGCCGCATGAAAAAAAATCATACGGACACCCGCACCTCAGATTTTTTTCTTTATATATATATATATATTGGGGTTGCTACTCTGAGCGCCAATCCATATCGTATTTATGACATGTTCATGAATACAAATAATCAAGTTTTTCATAATATTACATATTTAATGATAATATCTCTTGTCTTTTATGTACATTTTCGATCTAATTCAGTTTAAAATCGAAATTAACTGAAGTTTAGTGATGTATATTAGAAAAATATTCGAGAATATACAGTAGTCACACAATTACATCGATAATTGTAATTAATATTGGGAGGTGTCACTACTTGTAATATATTCTCAAACAAAGTTTCTGGTCAAGATTTGCTGACGTGGGTCGGTTAGTAAACTTTGTTGAGACTACTACATGTCGTATATCGAGATTTGATATAATGATTTATCCTAATGAATCATGAGTTTTGAGAGACTTGTATATACATGTAGATGTTTATTTGATGAGGACTGAACGACTCACCGGAAGTATTCCTAATAGATAACACACAACTTCAATAGGAATATTCCCGAGTCGAGTAGCATATATGATCCTTTGACATTGGATGTATGAGTGATCTTCCCTACTTTGAAAACAATCACATCATCGGTCTATTTAGACCAGATCTCCGCATGTTTGTTGGGTGTGGATCGATACCCATGATATCATGTGGCGTATCAAGAGAGGATCTGCCAGTCTCGTGTCCGAGATTTAGACATCTAGTTCATGATATTTAAATCTCTAGTCAGAGTACATTCTAGAAATGAGTTTCGAATGTTGATTGAGAGATCATGAATATGTCGCGACATATATATGAATTGTACACTATAAAGATTTGACGTTCTCATCTATATATCTGGTACAATTCAGACAGCCTATGATGGCAGGACTATATGGTATGCCGACACCTTGACTTGTATGATTCAGTTTGGTTATATGTGATCGTCATAATTTGCGAATGAGCAAATTATGGACACGAAATGTGTTCCGTAACAAATATATATGAATCCAGAGAGTCACATTAATAAAGTATACTTATAAAGCACTGGGCAATTAATAATGAATAATATGAATTATTTGTAACTTTATACATGTCAGGATATTTTTATATCTAATGTGTATATTATATGATACATAATTCGATTAGATACACATTAGGTCCAATTGAATTTTGACACATGTCAAATAAATAATTATTTAATTAATTAAAAATTAATTAATTTAATAATTATTTATTATGAAATATTACAAGCTTATAATATCCAAATATCTTGGCAAAAATTAGGTATTTCAAGATAAGCTTGAAATCTTGGCAAAATAATAGCCAAATATCTTTACAATATTTGACTTAATTTTGACCAAGTATTTTTTAGTGTAAAAATGACCAAATTACCCACCCTTTATAAATACCTAATTTTTGGCCATTTGAGAAAATTGTAAGTTTGGAATTTTTTTCTCCATTAATGGTTCATGAAAAAGAGAGCAAAATTAGGGTTTTATCAATTCACCAAAATTAGAAATGGTGGAAGAGCAATTGAAAGCAACTAAAGCTAAAATTGGAGAAATTAAGATAATTTCTAATTTTATTTAGTTGAAATTTATTTCTTTATGTTTTCAATTAATTATATTTTATGTAATTAGCGTTCTTTCATGCTTTGGTGTTTATTGATGATTAGAAACCCTAATAGAAAACCTTTGATGCATGTGTAAAATTAATTAGGCTAATTAATGTAATTAGACCTAACTAGGGTGTATGACACTAAATTGCCATTTTAGAGTTGCTTGAGCCACTCTTTGATGACCTATAATTTTTCTTGAGTTACTTTATGGTGACAGACTCTCAATTGGTAATTAGGGATTTAAATTTACATGATTTTGAATTAATTAGTTGATTAATTTGATTAATTATATAATTAATTTAATTATGACTCAATTCGTAAAATTGAGATGTTGTGGATGAAATTGGATGTGTAATAATTTTCCATACTAAGGGCAAAAGGGTAATATATTGAAATTAAAGTGATCAACCACTACTATAGTAATTGGATCACGGTAACAGTGGGCTGGTCCGGTTCCATGACTGGAAGCTCAAGGTGTAATAATGTTGTCTCGATCACTCTGTTTGGTGTTCCAGTAAATCGGATAACGTGTAACCGCAGAAAGTGTTTTCGAAAATTTTATCTCGAGTCTTTATATTTAATCACTCTCAATATTTGATATTAATCAGTGGTTTGAGGGAAACAAAAATAAATTAGAGATATATAATACCGGTTAATTTATCTGTATTAAAAATATTTTAAAAATCAATTTCGCCAGCTGATGCGCTTCCGCCACATTTGCAAAAACTAACTAACTAACTATATATATATATATATATATATAGACCTGACTCCGCTAAAAGAAAAAAAATACTCATTTTGATGTATTGATTTCAAAAGAAACACCAACTGAGATTCTTTAAATTAGATTATACTTCGAGATTCTCAGTCCAACAGATCTTGTCACAAACCGAGAACATATGTGAGGCAGTTGAGACCACCAAGAGTCAAGAAAAGCTGGTGTTAATGGACAATCGAACACAGCGGGAAGCTCACTGGTCACCTTCTCCTGAAAATTGGTTTAAAGTGAGCGTGGATGCTGGAATAAACTTCTCAAGCGCTACGGTTGGCATGAGAGCATTGTTCAGGAACCACAGGACGAAATCGTTGGAGTTGCCATTGTTGGGGTTTTGGGCGATGAGCGCAGCGGAAGCGCGGTTCAGGCGAAATTGTAATTTTAAAGTTTTCAAAATTACCGAATAAATTATTCAATATCTAATATGAATAATTTATTCATATTTCACCTAAACACATTTATCGATATCAAATAACGACATAAATATATATGAAACGTCGCGAAACTTTTACAAAAAATGTTTTTCCGCAAAATGACGCAAAATACGTTTTTGACCGAACCGACCACCCAACACTTATGGAGACTGCCCAGGTCAGCCCCAATAGTGTTAGGGCAGTTCATGAGCTGCCCGAACAGTGACGAACTCACTGTTTGGACAGCCGTTACCCGGTTGGCTCAATAGTCACCCGGTAACGCCGTTTTTCACCGTTTTCGCTTATTTCAACTCCGAAACACTTTCCGGCAATTGTTCCAACTCCCAAAATAATACAATACATTTATAAGACATCATTTTCATCACCAAAAATAGAACAATTCCAGATCTGATCCAGAAGCCGAAAATCCTAAATTTCATGCTTTAAATCCAATTTTCAAGATTAATCCAATTAATCCACAACACCATTCAAAGTCACCACACATGAAGCACCCAAGAACAATTCTAGGTGTTTCAAGAGTGGTCATAACACTCTAGAATAACAACTCATTATCAAATGATCAATTTGGACAACAGTAACAATAATTACATCCAAATACACTTCACACATGCTTCATCACTTCCAATTCCATCCACCACAACCAAAAGCCCCAAATTCTTAAGGAAAAGGAAACCCTAAAATCTTACTAGACAATTTTCAAGCTTAGAGAAATATAGGATTACCTTTAATTCCATAATTTCCTAAAGCTTTTTCTTTGATTTCATTCCTTTTCCTTCTTGTTTCATCAAACCACTCCTTTTGAGAGGTATTCGGCCATGGTGTAGTTGATAGATTGAAGAAAATAAAATTTTCAATTAAAAGGAGTGATGACCGACTATATAGGGTCAATTTGGTAATTTGGCCAATAAAAAATCAATTAATTAAAGTAAACATTTTTTGTGACAAATCAAATTTACACACATTTACTTTAATAAAGTCATGTTATGTGAACCAATAATAATTGGACAAAATTCATAACATTTATGAAAAAGATTTATTAATTAATCATTTAAATATTTAACAATTAAATATCCAAATAATCAATTAATATAATTATTATTATATATGTATTTTATTTACAATAAATAACAAATACATATATTTATGGCATGTGTCAAAATCTCATTTGACGAATAATTAATGTGTATCTAATCGTATTATGTATCAAATACAAATACACAATAATTACGATTGGCCAAAATCCCCTAATGCATGTGTTATCGTTTAACCGATTAAACGATCCGAATTAACTCATTTAATCCGGTGAAGTATTATGAATAATCTGTATTATTCATATTGTGTTGCCCAAATGCTCAACGAATACACTTCATATTGTGGGACTCTATAAGTTTATGTTTATTTGTCACGAAATCCAATTTTGTGTCCATAATCCACCCACTCATGGATTATGACGACCACATATAATCTTGCTAAACTATGCAAGCCGAGGTCATTGCATACGTATAATCCCTCCATCACAGGCTATCCATATTATACCTAGGATATAGATGAGAACGTCAAATCCGTTCGGTATAATACATTCGACTTTCAATTTACGATCTCTAAATAACACTCGGAACTGATTTCCAAAGTTATACCACGGTCATGGATTTACTAGATCGTAAACACGTGAGGATGCTTATTCCCTGTACACATGACTGACAGATCCTATCTTGATATGCACTGGATATCATGAGCATCAGTCCACACCCAACGAACAAGCGGATGTCTGATCATGAATAGATCGGTGACGTGACTTCCATCAAAATATGGAGGGTAACTCATATATCCCACTGTGGTATCTCAAGTCAAATGACCATTATGCTCGCTCAACTCGTGAAGATTCCTATTGACGTTGGTGTACTATCTATTAAGAAATCTTCAGTGAGTCGTTCAGTGTCTTATCAAATAAACACCTACATGTCTCTACGAGTCTCTCGAAACTCATGGTTCATTGGGATAAACCATCAGACCAAGTCACGGTATACGACATGTACTGGTCTCAGCGGATTTTACTAACCGACCCGTGTTAGTAAATCTTGACCAGGAACTTTATTTAAGGATATACATCTTATAGTGCACTTTCCAATGTCAATTACAAAATTCGTTGTAACTGCGCACTACATTGTAAATCCTATGGTCTTTGTCTAATATACACGTATCAATAAACCAGATTTAGTTTCGATCTAATCATAATCAGATATCTAATCGTAATTAGATAGAATAAGTGTATAAAAGACAAGGGTGCTACCATTAATTTAGTAATATTATGGAAAATAGAATTGCTCGTATTTATGAATCGGACATAAATACGATCTGGATTGGCACTCTGAGCACCAACCCTAACAGCCATAGATAAAGGGTATTACACAGAGGATTCCGAGTTAGCAGAAGCTCAAGCTATCAAGATGGGGATCCATGTGGCCTCGCAATAAGGTTTTAAGTCGCTGATCATTGAATCTGATGCTAAAAATGTAACGGATTTGGTTGAAGGTACTATTGCCAGCTTCAAAGAAATCCCATGGATCATCATGGAGATTCAAGACATGATAAAATATTCGGATCAGTTTAGGATTTGTTTCAAACCTCGTACTTATAATGTCGAGGCTCATGTGTTGGCAAAAGTTGTGTTTCAGGTTTTTGGAGGGATAATTTTCCCTCTCTTATTGCTTGTAAGTTGGGCTTTTCTTCTTAATATACAATTCTCTTTTTTAAAAAAAATAGATTATACTTCTCACTCTTCAACATAATGAGTGATTTCTCTCTCTTCAAATATTATTATATAATATTTTATCTTTCTCCACTTTATTGTGATGGTGGTGGTTGAAGTTACTAATAACTATTTATATATTAAAATAATATATTAAAGTGAATTTCATTCAATTTAATTAAAATAATATAAATTTATTTATATTACTATTATATAATTTTTATCTCACATCATCATCACTAGTTATAATTATTTTTATATTAAAATCATATAACAAACCCCTTCAATTTGATTAAAATAATTTTTTTAGAAGATGGCTTTTTTTTTTTTCATTTTTTAATTTGTCAAATAAATAAATAAGTATTTGAAGAGTGAAATTAGATGAGTTTTTTAGAATTGTTCTAACATATGATCTAATATTATGCTTAATAGAATATATATGGGAAAATGATTGTTTGTCCGAATGGGATACTCGATAGGGTTCCTGAGCATACAATAATTAATTAAATGGGTTTTGATTGTCACATATTTGGGAACCCTTTGGGCATTGCATTGTAGTAATGTCACACACACATATTAAAATTTTGATCATGTATTGGAATTCATTCTAATAATTCGGCTGCATTACGACAAATTTATTATTATTATTATTAATTTTATTAAAGTAGCAAAATATTTGTCTTCATAATCAATCATCCACATAAAGAAAATTAGTTAATATGATTCATGGCCAACCTAAAAAGTTGATCAAGATCCATATACGACTCTCAATGCAAGACAAAAGTAGTGAACTAATTCACTATAGAAAATTTGTAAAATGAGATTTATTCCAGGTTCATGTGGGTTTTATGTGGATTGTAAAATAGATAAAAATATTTTTTTTAATCTTTTAACTTCATGTGAATTTTATGCATATTGTAAGATGTGAATATATATGTATATATATATATGGAAAAAATCATGTCCGAACTTTTTCTATCTCAGTTAAAAGATAAAAAAACACACATTCAATATATTGAAAATTTTAATTTTTTTGTCTTTTAACTTGGTACTGACCGTACTCGGTCAAGACATCCCGACCCGAATTTCTCTCTCTATAAAATCAAGTCTGGAACACACTAAAAAAAAAAAAAATACATATTTCGATGCATTGAAAATTATGTTTTTTTAATATTTTAATATCTCGAAATACGTGTTTTTTTTTTTTTTAGTTTGGGATATATATATATATATTATTCACTTTAACAATTCAAATGGCTGACATTTTGACACCCAATTTCTTAATTAAAGTTATTCAAAGTCTCATTTTCATTGAGTTGATTCATGATCATGAGGTCTTTTTCCACAAAATGGATGATCAAACATGCTCTGATGAGGCAATCCCCACCGTTGATTCATGCCCTAACTTACCCAACTAATTATGTTTGATCATGATGTTGTATCCTTTCTATCAAGTCAAAAAAAGGGAGTTAGGGATTGTAGGTTATTGTAATTATCTGAAAATGACATCAACATAATCCACTAAAGATTAGTAAAAGAAAATTAAATTAATTAGTTCTGTGGTAAACCAATGTTAATTTTGCATTAAAAGGTGCTTTATGGAGAAGCTTAAGGTGGACAAGAAGAAAAATTATTTTATATTTCAAGTTGTGTGTTGTATTTATTGGGTGTTTTTTTAATGGGTTATCTTCTTATAAGCACTGGATGGTTATTCTTTTTTTTTTTTTTTTTTTTTTGTTAAATGAAAAGATATGATTAAGTATATGAATCTTACTTGAAGATAAAATGTGTAATAATGAAAAATATTCGAAGTAGATAAAATAGCAATTTTTTTTTTTTTTATATTTGTTCCACCTCGATGGACAATTTTTTTGGGATCTTTTTGTTACAAATTAATAATAATGTATGAATCATTTTGGGACATAAAATTATGTTTCTTAACATTCTATTCAATAACACACACACTTTAGGAAAAAATAATAAAATATTTGATGTTTTAAAATTAAGCAAAATTCCTCTATATGGGTTTTATTATAAATATTTCAAAAATGATACACTGACACACATTTTTACTTAAAATTTTATAAACTCTCCCACTATAGCTACAGTGATATACAGTAAATCACTGTAGCTACATTGAGAGAGTTTGTAAAATTTTAAGTAAAAGTGTGTGTGAATGTATCATTACTCTAAATATTTTGATTCATATAGTTAAATATGAGGTATGGATGGCAACGAGACATCCTGTCTCGAATCAGTCTCATCCCAATTATGATTCGAAATGAAAAAATTGTCATAAATTATTACCGAACGGTTAGGGATCCAGAATTCCAATCAAAATCTGATATTTTTTAGGTTAAAATTCTGAATTTTTAAACATAAAAAAAAATTCGTTTAATTTCACCAAACATCTGAAGTTTCGCTCATTTTCGCTATTCATTTTGCAATCTTAATGGAGAAAATCGATATTATAGGAATGCTTCTTTTTTACCCCTTATAAGGGAATGATACCCGTAAAATTTATTTTTACAATTTAAATCCCGGATAGACATTTAATATGTTATTTTTTATCAAAGGTTTTAAAACAGTTATATAAAAAAGAGAATTTATTTTTTTATATATACAAAGATTGACTTATTTATAAAAGTATCCAAAAACTATAAAATTCATTAATTAACAATTTTTAAATGTACGTTAGTACTGACTAAAACTATTTAAAAATACAAAATAGTATACTTGAAAATTTACAACACTCATAAAGTTGGAATACAAACTACAAATGAAAAATGACACAATATAAATAAACTTTTGTGTGTTTATTTTTTAAATATAAATTAGATTCTTCAATCATAAAACCCGTTTTCTTTGGGTCCAATTAAGTTGGCAATCTTCAACTTTGTGCCAATTTGATATAACTTCTCTATACCAAATGAAGCTTAGACGTGTATCCATTTTAATCGTTGGATCTAATGATGCAATATGTTCCAAGGCCATCAAATTTTACTTATCTTTTAAGATCCCTACAAACAAATTTGATGCCTTGTAAGTTACTTAATACTCAATACAAATTCATATTTGGTATAATTTTTAGTAAATGTAAAATATTTGGTGATGTTTTGTTGTATTTTAAGTAGAGTTTTTGAAAATTAAAAAAATTATTTTATATCTGCTAACAAAAACCCAAGATTTGAGCTTCTAGGAGGAGAGGCAAAATAGTTTTTTTTTTTTTTTTTTAAATGGTTAAATTATCTATAATACATTTATTTAATTTAATAATATTATTTCATTTTTTTCATAACACAACTTAAAAAAACTTATCCAATAAAGTAATTTTATATTTTTTTAATAAATGTTCACATTCACAATTAAACATTTTATTTTGTATTTATCAAAAATTCTACTTTTAAAAACTATACTAATAAAAGCTCTATTTGAAAAAACTTTATTTGATAAGCTATATCAAACAACCCTAAATATCAAATTAAAAAAAAAAAAAATTATACAATCAGTTGGTAAAATCTATTTAGTTGAAATAAGACCCTGCGCACATAAGTAAAGAGGAAATTAAGTTAATATTAAATTAAAAATTAAAAATAAAATTAACTATTTACCAGTCAAGATTCCTAACAAAATATCCCAAAAAAAAAAAAAAAAAAAAAAAAAAAAAAAAAAAAAAACCAATGCCAAAATCAAGGGCAACTCTAAGAAATAAAAAAAGAAGACATGTATAAAACAAATAATCTCCCCTAACATTCATTATTCAATAGTCTAACCCACACAAAAAGTTGGGCCCCACATCCACCATCTCAATCTAAATAAAAGGCTGCTATCTCTGACCACCACCAATCACCACTAACCAATTCCATTTCATGTGACATTAAAAATAAAAACAAAAACAAAAACAAAAACAAAAAAAATACATAAGGTCAAAAACCAACCCATTAGCCACTAGCCATTAGCCATTAGCCATTAGGCCAAATTAACCTTTTACTTCTAAAACACCACACTCTTCTATCATTTCATTTCATTTTATTTTAGTTCCTTTTTCTTTTCTTTTCTTTTCTTTTTTGCATATAGCATGTAGCAGCAAGCAACCACCAATACCAATATCTTATAACAAATCATTTAATGCCACCATGAATATGATGCCTTTTCATTTCAGGATCTAACTAAAACTTCAGATTCAGACAGACAAGACTCTTTAACTTGTCTTTAGTTTTGGTCTGGTTTTGGTTTTTGTATTGTTTTTAAAGATCTGATTTTTCTTTTTTAGCAGAAAAAAAAAAAAACTAATGGGTAGCAGCAGTAAATGGAGAAAAGCAAAGCTGGCTCTTGGCTTGAACATGTGCTTGTATGTCCCTGAAGCTCTAGACCAAGACTCAATACCATCATCATCAGCAGCTTCATCACCCTCAACAACAACTCAGCCAAGACTCTCCGACGCCGTTTCACTTTCTCCGGCCTGTCAGGTTCCCCCTCCAGCCGCCTCTCCCTCTTTGTCCAAATCTGGACATCCCAAATCCTCCAAGGTTCTTCATTCCTCTCCAAACCCACTTTTATTTTTGCCAATTTTATCTGTTTCTTGATTCAAATTCAATTTTTTCCTGTATCTTTTATTTTCTAGTTTTTAATTATTTTGTTTCCTAACTCCTAAGCTATCTCGAAGATTGAAATTTGGTAGTAATTCTTTTATTGTGGGTATTATTTATTTACAGTTTTTATTTTTTTTCCATCTTGTAATTTTTTTTTATATATTATTTTTACTAGTGTAATTAGCTTGTGCAAGGCTGCTGTCATGTGGGGTAAGGTATTGGTGAGTGATAATGTGATAGATTCTGAATTTTCAGAAGATGGGAATTTGTTGTCTTGTAATTTTCAACTCTCTTGTTGTGGGGGGGTTGAAGGTGATAAAATGGGACTAGTCACTACTCAATAGACCCTTAATTAGGGACCATTGTTCATTTGGCTTTATTAGAAAAGGAATACATTATCACTGTTACCTCTCTTAACTTTTCTCCTCCTCTTAATGAAGAGAAAAAGAAAGTGCTTTTTTTGGTCAGCATTACTTCACTATTCCAAATACACACTAACATATCTCTCTCTGCTTTTGATGTTATTTGGGGGAAATAAATTTTTTGGAGCAAACCCATCATTTTTTTCTTCTTTTAATGAGCTCTTGGTATTTATTTAGATATATATTCTTTTGATTTTTGGGATATTTTGTTGAAAGATTCATCATTAGTATTATTTGATTGTTTCTACTTTTCAAAAAGTCACTAGTTCCACTGCCTTGGTGGTTGTTTATTTCCCCATTTTCTTTCTTTTGCAATGGTTTGACCACCTAAGATTTGGCTTTTTTTTTTTGGTTTGGCTTGGTGATTTACTGAGAAGATTTAGGATTATTAGTGAAATTTTATTTGTATTTGAAAATTCTTGAGATGGGCATTTATGGTACTGATTGGTTGTCTTCTAGTTCTTCTTTTCATGCACCATCAGCCTCATAATAGAGCTGTGTGTGTGTATATAGACAAAGGGGGTCAGTGAGACACCAGTGTCATTTGAATTTTTCAATACCTTGTTACAAGTTACAGCTGTAAGTGGGGATACTTAAAAGCCCAAATAGCACTTGGGATTGGATATATTGGAATGCCAGTTTCAATGCCACAACTAGATTTTAAAATGCACAAGTGATTCTTGTTTCTTACAAAAAAAAAAAAAAAAAAAAAAAAAAAGCATTCCTAGTATAGTATGCAGACATAGAGACAAACTGGCACAAATATTTTACTTGGCAATGGAAATTTACTAATTAAGAATTAGCTAAATGATATCCCAAGAACTTCTGGAGGAGATCATTTCAAATTTTACTGGGATAGAGTAGGCTATTATTCAATGTAACTTTGTAAGGCTTTCATGCGAAGTTCTGAAACTCTGAGATTGGCAGTGTCACACTGAATTTTACTTGATGTGTTATATCAATTGGATTCCTAGTTGTTTTTGAATTGTGGACGTATATCAATTAGTGACCAAGGTAAAAGAAAGATATTCCTGGAGTTTCTGGAAAAATTGGTGGTCATCATCATGGCACCCGAAGTACCTAAAAAACTTTCAAATGTTTACATTTTAAAATGTACGTACCTCTAGAGACATGACACTTTTAAATGAATAGAGTATTTTTAGGAAGAAGTTTATCATAATTAGAATGTTATTACTAGGGTGCCTTGTAATATTTTCTTCTGCCATTTTGTAATCCAGTTGGTAGTTATTTTAGCTGTGATTAGTTTTCATTATTCTCTCTCTCTCAGTTAGCTTCCATATGAATTTGCATCAGTAACTTTTTTTTTTTTTTTTTGGTATTAACTGTATTTTTGGGCTGTCACTAGTCACAGTCTTGTATCTAATGTCTGAGGGGATCTAGTGGACTAATAGCTTATCCTTCTAAACTGCAGAGGACCTGTGCAATATGCCTAACCACCATAAAACCGGGCCACGGCCATGCCATTTTCACTGCAGAATGTTCCCACTCTTTCCATTTCCACTGCATTACTTCTAACGTAAAACATGGGAACCAAATTTGCCCAATTTGCAGGGCAAAATGGAAAGAAGTCCCATTTCAAAGCCCTGCATCTGATCTTCCACTTGGAAGATCAAGAATCAATGGTGCAGGATTGTCCCGGGATGATGCCTGGATGAGTATTTTACGACAACTTCCTTCTCCTCAGCTAGATGTGAGTCGGCAGGTTACTTCTGTTTTTCATGCCCCTGAACCTGGTATCTTCAATGATGATGAAGTTTTGGATCGCCAAGATGAGGTTCCTGAGAATGGCAACATATCTACAACAGATACTGCTGAAAACAATTGTACTGGAACAATAGAGGTCCAAACATATCCTGAAGTTTCCGCTGTCCCAAGTGCAGTATCTCATAATAATTTTGCTCTACTGATCCATCTCAAAGCTCCTGGAGGTAGACATAATAGCTGGCAAAATCAGATGCCAGTATCTGAAAATTCTCGAGCTCCAGTTGACCTTGTAGCAGTGCTTGATGTTAGTGGCAGCATGGCAGGCACCAAACTTGCATTGCTAAAACGAGCAGTGGGGTTTGTGATTCAGAATCTTGGATCCTCTGACCGGCTTTCTGTCATTGCCTTCTCCTCCACAGCTCGTCGCATTTTCCCTCTTCGTCGAATGACAGAGACTGGACGGCAGGAGGCTTTACAAGCTGTTAATTCCCTGGTTTCAAATGGTGGTACAAACATTGCAGAAGGCCTCAAAAAAGGTGCCAAGGTGTTGTTAGATCGCCAGTGTAAGAACCCAGTTGGCAGTATCATACTGTTATCTGATGGGCAGGATACATATACTGTCACTGGTGCTGGTGGGGCCAATTCTCGAACAGATTACAAGTCTCTTCTCCCTGTTTCTATCCATCGCAATGGTGGTACAGGCTACCAAATTCCTGTACATGCATTTGGATTTGGTGCAGACCACGATGCTACCTCAATGCATTCGATCTCTGAGATATCAGGGGGCACGTTTTCTTTCATAGAAGCTGAAGGTGTGATTCAGGATGCTTTCGCGCAATGCATCGGAGGGCTATTGAGTGTGGTAGCACAGGAGGTAAAGGTCAAAATAGAATGTGTTCATCCGAGTTTGCAAATAACTTCAATAAAGGCAGGGAGTTACCAGACCAACTTGATGGCTGATGGAAGAACAGGCTCTATTGATGTTGGGGACCTGTATGCTGAAGAAGAAAGGGATTTTCTGGTAACAGTAGATATACCAGCTAATGTTTCTCGTGAAGAAATGTCATTGCTTAAGGTTAAATGTTCTTTTAGGAATCCCATTTCAAAAGAAATGGTGATTTCAGATGAACCTAGTGAAGTAAAGATCCAGAGGCCTGCAATGACTGGGCAACTGGTTGTGTCTATCGAAGTAGACAGGCAAAGAAATAGGCTTCGCGCAGCAGAGGCAATGGCTGAGGCCAGGGCCGCAGCTGAACGTGGTGATCTATCAAATGCAGTCTCTGTCCTGGAGAGCTGCCGTAGGGCTTTGTCCGAGACAGTCTCTGCTCGGGCATGTGACAAGTTATGTGTTGCATTATGTGCTGAGTTAAAGGAGATGCAAGAAAGGATGGCTAGCCGCCGCGTATATGAGTCATCTGGAAGAGCTTATGTTTTATCTGGTCTGAGCTCACACTCGTGGCAGAGAGCAACCGCAAGGGGTGATTCCACTGATAGTACAAGCCTTGTGCAAGCTTACCAAACACCATCAATGGTTGACATGGTGACAAGGTCTCAAACCATGATCATGGGGAATCCTCCTTCTCAACGCAAACTACGTCAAGCCCTATCATTCCCCGCGCGGCCACAGCCAAGGTAATCATTTAGGAAGTAGTCTTTGAAAATTCTCCTCACCCTACGTACGTACATTCACATAATCTATATCCATAGACCTTCTAGTTCTTGCAAGTTTTTTTATTTTGTTTCATGTTGTGATTTTGGGAAGCGGGGTATAAACTGAAGAGACATTAAAAGAACAAGGTTCAACATTTTCACATGGTAATGGTGGCTGGTGGGTATATTCACTTGTCTTGCTATGTAAATGATGAATAAGATTTGGGGGGAAGCCAAGTTGCAAAAGAACAAAAAAAATGGTGAAAAAGGACAAAGTTTGGAGAAGGGGGGATATGTAGTTTGCTTATGGGATAATGTATATATCCTGAAATGGGGGTGTTTTTTTATTTTATTTTTATTTTTATTTTTATTTGTTGGTATTTGAGAAGAGGGGGTATAGAAAATGTAATTGTGGGGATACTTGGAGGTGAATTTCTTCAATTATATATATATGGTACATCTCTGCTTTTGATTCTTTTCACAAGTAATTCCTTTTGTTTAGGAAGATGTATTCAATTAAGATTTTAATTTATGATATTTTTTGTTTTGTTTTGTTTTGTTTTGTTTTTTGTTTTTTGTTTTTTGTTTTTTTTTATAATTCACGATTCTTCAAAATTTATGGATTATTTATCCGTAATTCATTAGATTTTAATAAATCAATAGATTATTTTAATTAAAAAACTAATATTCGAATAAAAATTATTTCAATTCTAATACATTATGATAGTTGAAAACACAATGCTTAACCAAAATTATAAAAAATCTCATATGGAAGGAAATCTTAAAAGCAAGTGGTGTGCACATTTTGAATTTGAATGCATGTAATAGTTTTGTTGAATCACAAGCAGGCGGCCAATATTAGATTTTAAACAAAAATAAAAATAAAAAATCGATAAAAACATACTTTGGTTTGTAAGAGAATAGAAAATTCTAGAGATATATAGTCACAGTGACGGTGCCACTTCGGCCCCGGGGCCCAAAAAACTTTTCTAAGAATTTTTATTTTAAATGAATATTATAATCATCACAAGTCAAATCGCACTCATGGCCACAGGTCGATTTCGGCCTGAATCGAGCCGAACCGGAACCGGAACCGGAACCTGAATTGTCTCTTGACCATTTATTTCCGATTCAAAAAAGTTCCGTCTCGAACAAGCGGTTTCTAATTTTTTTAAAAAATTACAACAATTGAAAATGAATAGATTGTAATAATTTATAAAATATAAATTATATTTTTAATAAATTATAATTTATAAATATACAAATAATTAGAATAATTTATTTTAGTTATACTTTTGTTAATATTAAATTATATTTTTTAATTTAAGTTAATAAAATAAATAATTATTTCAATTAAAGAATGTAAAAAAAATGGTTTGAATTATTCCGAACCGTCTAAAACCATTCTGAATGGTTTAAAAATCGGAACCGAAATCGAAGTTGGAACTGTGACTGAATTGTGTTAGAACCGGAACCGGCGGTTCATGAACCGTCTCTGAACCACTAAATGACGGTTCGGTTCAAGTTCCAAAATTCTTGAACCGGAATCGAAACCAGCGGTTCTTGAACCGTGGCCATGAGTACCCTAGAGTCACATTTTCCAACAAATCAAAATTCATATTTCTCTTTGTTGGGTGCAAACAAAGTCCCACATTGGCTAGAAGTGGGGAGGATCGTGGGTTTATAAGTATGGACAATATCTCCATTGGTTTGAGGCCTTTTGGGTATAGCCCAAGAGCAAATCCATGAGGGCTTAGGCCCAAAGTGGACAATATCATACCAATGTGGAGATAAGTTGTGTCCTAGGTTTCCTTACAGTGGTATCAGAGCCATGTCCCGGAGTTAGCCATGTGGATGAATCCTCGGAATACCGAAATGTCGACCATGAGACTCGACATTGGAATATTTGACGGAAAATGAGATTTCCCTACTTGGAAGAAGAAAATAAGGGTTCTGCTTTCCCACCATAAGGTGGCTTTGGCACTGGAACCGGATCCAGAAAAGTGGCCAAAGATGGAAAAGGAAGCGAAGGACGAAATCCTGGAAGAGGCTTACAACTTGATTTTCCTCCACTTGGGAGACTCGGTCATCAGAAAGGTTGACGGAATGGACACGGCCATTCAACTCTAGGGTAAACTCGAATCTCTTTATTCTGTTATTTCTGCACCAAATTTAGTGTTCTTAAAAAGGAAATTTGTTTAATTACAAGATGGATACTAATAAGTCAATTGATGATAATTTGGATGAATTCACGAAAATGACTCAAATCCTTAAAGGAACTGACCAAGCCCTAGGAGACTCTAGCGAAGTTATGATACTTTTAAATGCATTACCTGAAGAATATAGTGTCGTTAAGAACTCTCTACAGTACACATGAGTTGTACCTAGGCTAGACTTGGTGATATCTGATATAAGGGCTAGAGAGCTAGAACTTAGAACCAGTAGGAGAGGTGGAGCGAACTTATTCGTGAAAGGAAAAAATGAAAGGAAATACAATGGTCCGAAAAATCATCAAACTAATAACCAAGAACCTAAAGGGAAGAAAAAGAACAAACATGATAAGAATAAGAATAGTGACAAGAAGTGCTATCATTGTGGGAAGATGAGACACCTAAAAGGAATTGTTATAAGTTCATTAGGGAACAGGAAAATGAAGGCAGCGCCACTGTGGCTGCCGAAAAGAGTCGATGTGCCTATCTGAGGCATTGACTGTGTGTAGAGATCACATTAGTAGAGAATGGATTCTGGACTCCGGGTGTTCCTTCCACATGAGTCCGTATAGGGACTGGTTTGTCAACTTTAGAAATTCTGACCAAGGGACTGTGTATATGGGTAATGACAATACTTGTAGGATACAGGGAGTTGGGGACATAACACTTAAACTTCATGATGGTAAAGTTAGGATTCTTACTGACGTTAGATATGTACCTGACTTGAAACGGAACCTGATATCACTAGGAACACTAGATGAATTAGGTTTCACATATAAAGCACACAAAGGAAACATGCACATATCTAAGGGTAATAAACTAATCCTAACTGGTTTAAAGAGAAACGGATTGTATGTTCTAAATGGCCAACATGTATTCTCGGAAAAACTCATTTCTGCTTTAACTTCTAATGTTGATATGACTCATATATGACACTTGAGACTTGGCCATATAGGCCAGAAAGGAATGCAGGTACTCAGCAAGCAGGACAATTTGGAAAGGACCAGTTGAAGCCACTTGAGTTTTGTGAGATCTGTGTGTTGGGCAAACAGCACAGACAGAGCTTCCCAACTGGAATTCATTTGTCAAAGGCGAGTCTGGAGTATCTACATTGTGATCTGTGGGGACCAGCAAAGGTCCAGACTCATGGGGGTAAGAAATATTTCCTCTCTATTGTTGATGACTACAGTAGGAAGATATGGACATTCTTACTAAAATCAAAGGATGAAACTTTGACTAATTTTAAAGAATGGAAAGTGTTAGTAGAAAATCAAACTAGTAACAAAGTGAAAGTCTTGAGAACTGATAATGGCTTAGAATTTTGTAATACTGAGTTTGATCAATACTGTACTAGTGAGGGTATCCTGAGACATAGGACTGTTAGAAACACCCCTCAACAGAATGGAGTTGCGGAAAGAATGAATAGAACCCTATTAGAAAAGATCAGATGTTTTTTATTTTTTTCCGAACTTCCGAAGGCCTTTTGGGGTGAAGCCCTCAATACTGCTACTCATTTGATTAACCTTAGCCCTAATAGTTCAGTTCAGTTCAAGACACCAGAAGAAATCTGGTCTGGTAGGGCTTATAAGCTTGCACACCTTAGAGTATTTGGCTGTGAAGCCTATGCTCACCAGTCCATAGGTAAACTTGAACCGAAGTCAATCAAGTGTGTTTTCCTAGGATATCAAGAAGGGACAAAAGGG
Source organism: Zanthoxylum bungeanum (assembly GCA_019454045.1). Taxonomy (NCBI): domain Eukaryota; kingdom Viridiplantae; phylum Streptophyta; class Magnoliopsida; order Sapindales; family Rutaceae; genus Zanthoxylum; species Zanthoxylum bungeanum. The sequence continues at coordinate 14,975 of SKCR01040581.1, read as the reverse complement.
TATAGGTTATGGGAAAGGGAATCACCTGGAGTCAAAGTCATAGTTAGTCGGGATGTAATATTCAATGAACTTTGTTTTCATTGTAAATCTACTAACAAGAATGCATGTGCCTTAGAAAATGATCTAGCAGATTTTGATCTTGCAGGTGGAGCCAAAGACATCAGGGACCTCTGATCAAGTTTGTGACATGTCAGGCACGGAGACATCTGAGGACACCCAGCCCAGGAGGAATAACCTGAAGGAAAACAGCAATGAAGTGGCAGAGATACAAGAACAAATTGAAGAGGACACAGTAGATCAACTGGATCATACTGAGCAGTATGATGAAACACCTCAAGACACATTGGCCAACTACCAGCTAGCGAGAGACAGAAGTAGGAGGCAGGTAAGGCCTCCTACCAGGTATGATTACTCAACCAATGATTTGTATTTCTGTGCATTAATATCAAGTCATGAATTAATGGGGTTGAGCCTGCTAGCTTAGGAGAGACATTAAAGTCTACCCATAAACTTGAATGGGAAGCTACTATGGAAGAGGAGATGTCTTCTCTTAGTACTAGACCTGAGGTGATTAAAATGGAAAATGTACCTTATGCAAATGCTATTGGTTCTGTGATGTATGTCATGATTAGTACTAGACCTGACTTGTCTTATGTTGTATCTTTATTGAGTAGGTTTATGTCTAATCCAGGTGGAGCACGCTGGAGTACTTTACAATGGTTGTTAAGATACTTGAATACTACTGTTGATTATGGCTTATGTTTTAACAAATCTAACGCTTTAGACTTGGTAGGGTATGTTGATTCTGATTTTACAGGTGACAGAGACTCAAGAAAGTCAACTACCGAAGCGGAGTATATGGCCATAACTGATGTGTTCAAGGAAGCAATTTGGCTTCAGGATATCTTAACCGAAATACAACAGCTGCAGGGTAAGACAGTTGTGTATTCTGACAGTCAGACTGCAATACATCTGAGCAAGAATCCAGTACATCATGAGAGAACCAAGCATGTGGATGTGAAGTATCATTTTGTTCGGGAATTATCTCAAGTGGTAAGATTGAGATTAAGAAGGTTCCAACTGAAGATAACCCATCTGACATGGGGACAAAAATTGTGGCTGCTACCAAACTCTCCCACTGCATGAAGCTGTTGCAGGTGGGGTTGGCTGACCTTGCAGCCGACATGATCGATGATGGAAGTAGGTGAGTTCGATGTGCTATCTTGGCCTTAATGTGTCATTGTATATGATTGAGAGTGATAGATGTTTTTGGCTTCAAGTGGAGATTGTAAAATGTGAAGCCTTATCATCCGTTGGATAAGGACACGTGGCGCAATCCTTGCCGTTGTCCCAATTACATGTATTTGTTCATCATATATAAAGGCCACTTAGGTTAAGATTTATAGGAGGTTTTCATTATTTGTATTCCCTTGTTTTGGCCAAGTGTTAAGCCTATTTCCTAGTCCATGTTAGTGTAATCTTCAATTGGGTAATTTGAGAGATTGACACTTTTAGAGATTATGGTTCTTTGTGAGATTTGGGGGAATTACAGTTTGTAAACGGATTCAAGATTCCGTGTGTAATCTTGAAATTGCTTAGTGCAGCGAGCTCCCTATTCCGGAGTTCAACGTGGATGTAGTCGGGAATTTTTTCCGGCGAACCACGGTAAAAATCGTGCATTCTTGATTGATTGGTTTGACGAATTTTGCAACAAAAGTTTAACAATTGGTATCAGAGCTGATTAACATATCCAGTGGGCTGAGTAGCAAGATTAGAAGATCAAGGCCCAAAGAATCAATCTTCATCATCTTTCGGCAAAAGGAGAGAATCCCTAAAGATTGGCAAATTGAAGGAGAAAGATTCAAAGGGAATACTCATTGTCAAGGGGCAACAAAACTGAAGAACAGAAGACGAAAAGCACATTTCAATTGACGAATTGCAAATGAAGTGAATTGATTTGCATCATGCTCTTAGAAATCTTCAACTGACATCAAATCAAATGAGATTCAAAAAGACAATGTAAGTTTTGCTTCAATTGAAACTACTAATATTATTATTGGAGAGATGGGTGATGTTTTATTTTCTATTATTGTTGATGAATCCCGTAATGTATCTACAAATGAGCAAATGGCCGTAGTTTTGCATTACGTGGATAAAAATGACTATGTGGTTGAGCGTTTTATAGGTACTGAATATGTTATTAGTACTACAGCTCTTTCACTTAAAGAGACATTTGATAAGCTATTTTCTAGGCATGGATTGAGTATGTGAGTGGACAATGATATGATGGAGCTAGTAACATGCAAGGTGAGTTCAATGGTCTTAAAACACTCATTTTAGAGGATAATAAATGTGCTTAATATATTCATTATTTTTCATAATTCTCTCTTCAATTTAGTTACTATGTTAGTCAATGTTGTCGGAGTCTCAGCGAAACGTCGTGATATTCTTCAAAAGAAACATGCCCGTGCAATTATTGAAGCACTCAATGATCATGAGATTTCAAGTGGACGAGGTTTAAATCAAGAAATTTCTTTAAAGCGTCATGCAGATACACATTGAGGCTCACATTATGGTACGTTATCAAGCATAATCAGTATGTTTTCATCTATTACTAATATGCTTGATATTATTTCGAATGAGGGAAATTCTGAACAAAGATTTCAAGCTACAACATTATTGAAGTTCTTGCAGTCATTTAATTTTATATTTAGCTTGATCTTGATGAAAAATGTACTTGGGTTTGCGCATGAGTTATCACAAGCAGTACAAAAAAAAAAAAACAAGACAATGTGAATACTATGATCTTAATTGGAGTGTCTAGGCAAAACTTGCAAAAAAAAAGAGAGAATGGGCGAGACACTTTATTTTGTGAAGTTTCTTTTTATTGTGGGAAACATGATATTGATATTCCTAATATGGATGATATTTTTGTTACTCATGGGCGATCTCAACGCAAGGCTCAAAAGATCACAAATATACATCGTTCTCGTGTTGAACTATTTTATGCAATCTTGGACATGCAACTTCAAGAACTAAACAATCGTTTCAATGAAACGAACACTGAGTTGCTTCTTTGTTTGGTATGTTTATGCTCAAATGACTCATTTGCATCTTCTGATAAACATGAGTTACTACGTCTTGCTGAGTTTTATCCAAATGAATTTTCTCCAATGGATGAAATGTCACTTGAAATTTAGCTTGAAGTTTACATCACATATATGGGTTCTGACAATGAATTTTCAAGATTGAAAGGAAATAGTTGAGACTAAAAAAAATTAAAGTGTTTCCATTAGTTTATTTATTGGTTACATTAGCATTGATTTTATCGGTTGCCAAAACTACGGTAGAAAAAGCATTTTCAACTATGCTTTTTGTGAAAAATCAATTGCGAAATCGGATGGGAGATCAATGGTTGAATGACAGTCTAGTTGTATACATAGAAAAGACATATTTTATAGTGTTGATAGTGAAGTTATCCTTCAACGTTTTCAACATTTGAAACCTCGTCGCAGATAATTATAATTATATTGAATGAAAATATATCAATGAAGCTTAAAATTTTGATACTTTTTTTTCTTTCTAAAATTGCATTACTTTTTGAACTTAACCCTTCCTATATTAAATTATTGGCTTTGTATAGTCGGGTTGATAAAAATAAATGTTTCGAAATGTAGCACCCGGTTCAATTTTGGGCTTACCCAAAAAAAAATCACAAATCTATTTTCTTAGACAAATAAAAATTTGTTTTTGTGATTTTGCCAACACTCACAAACATCAATTATTTCCCCACATGGAGTTAGCAACTTCATGTTTATATAAATACATAGTACAAGAGACTTAAAATCAATGTTATAAAATATCTACAGAATCTCATAGTCTGTATAAATATAATTCATATTATTATTTTTTTAATAAAAAAAGACAGATTTATCAAATTTCTTGGATAAGAAACAAATTTCATATTGATCTTTTTAGTTCCATAAAATACTTAAAATCGTTTACAATTCAAATAAAAAATAGAAAGATTTATCAAATTTCTTAGATAAGAAACAAATTTTATATTGATCTTTTTAGTTATATAAGATACTTAAAATCCTTTACAATTCATAATTCATCAAAAACTATAAAAATCAATGAACTTTTTAATATTCTCATATTTTAACAAACATAAATCCTAATATGTAAAAAATAATCTTATATACTAGACCTGACCACGGCTCCGGTTCGGAACCGTACCGAAACCGAAACCGGTTCCGTACGGTTCGGTTAGGGTTCCCATCCTAGCCGAACCGTTGGAACTGGACGGTTCCACTATTAAAATTCAAATAAATTTAAGTTTTTATTTTATTTTAATTTAATTTAATAACATTCAAATAAATAAAAAATTTATTATATTTATTTGATAATAATATCCAATTATAAATTTCTTTAAAATTTAATTTCCATTTTTTAAAATTATGTTTTTTAAAAAAAAATTTGAACCAGAACTGTCTGGTTCGGTTCCGGTTCCCGATTCCACATTCTTGTGGAACCGGAACCGAACCAAAATTATCCGGTTCGATTCTGGTTCCACAAGAGTGAAATCAGGAACTGGCCGGTTCATATCTGGTTCGGAACCGAACCAAATCGGTGGCCAAGTCTATTATAGACTATGGATTAAAATAAATTCACCTCACTTGAAAAATTCCTTTAGACTTGAGGATAAACTTGAAAAATAAAAACATGATAATTAATTTGTTTTGACTATAATTGTGTACCTGCTATTTCATCATTTCAGTGCAAGTTGGTCAAGTATGCTGGGTCAGGTCGTTTTGTTGTTGAGTCTCATTCATCGATACCATAATTATTTGAATGGATGACTTGGTAATATCAATTAAAAAATATATCATATGTATTGTTATATTAAATATAAATATAATTTATTTAATATTTTAACACACATAATAAAATATTATTGAATTATTATATGAAACTCACTATCACATTATAGAATTTTTCCATATATGAGTTTCGGATTCAAACATTTGAAGCAAAGTTGTAATCCCTCAACATAACTCACACTTCGGCTAAATTAATTCCTTAATCTCCTGATCTTATGGCTTGGCTTTCTTATTTAACTTTTGGTGCCTTATTTTCAATTTTTTTATTAAAAAAAAAAATTTATGAACTAAAATTTTAAAATCCTCAAAAGTCAAAACATGATTGAGTCTTTTTTTTTTTAATTCATGATTAATAATTATTAGATAAAAATTTATAAGGTTATTATCATTTAACTACTCCAAAAATTAGGAAATAATAAATAGGTACTAGAAGTGTTAGGTACTCCAAAAATTAGGAAATAATAAATAGTTACAAGAAGTGTTGGGTGTACTCTTTTACTATTTTACAAACTTTATATTTTACTACAAAAATTTACTTTTTACTACTATTATATCTTTATAAAAAAAATTATAATTTACTACTATATTTTCATAAAATATTTATATTTTATTATAGTAGTAACATGTTTCACCTCAATACTTTTCGTACCAATTTATTATTTCCCAATATTTCTTATAGAAAAATAAAAATTTGGAAATTATCAATCGTATACCCAATGTTTGGCACATTAGTAAAAAAACATAAATTCTAAAATTTTGTTCATCGATCCACCCAAAATTTGTAAAGTGTATCAAAATTTTAGCAAACATTCATATATTTTGTATCGAATATGTTGACTATGGTTTTCACCCCACAATAAGTCAGAATCTCGAGTAAGGGTATGAAAGAGATTTCCACTTCCCGGACTCGGGGGCCTAGACACATGAGGCAGATGTGTCGTGCCTAATGAAGAGATCAAAATTGGTTTGCATGTAATACCCGATCTGAGGTGTAAAGTTGTTCAGAAAAGTGAAGCAATGCCTCAGGACCGACCTGACCTGGTAGCTCAACATGACATGATGTCTTTTCAGTTGCCCGACCTGGTTGGGCGGGTCGGCGTAGTAGCTTTATGATCAAATCAAGATGACGTAAGCCCTATATGAGGACTTGGACCTTTCAAAGAGGTCTGATATGACCAGAGCATGTCACCGACTTATCTTCTAGTACACACTATCACATGAGAGTTGATAGGTTACAGGCTGACTTTGTGAGGTAGCGTGTGACAGTGGCCAAAAGTGACGTGGTTTAATGAGATGCCAGGTGACAGAGCTACTTTTGGCAGAGCAGTTGGGAAGAGAGCCCTCACATTAATGGTAGATGCACATGACTGACGTCATGAGATTGAAGTAATAGTAGAATTTGTCATAGTATATAAAGAGATCGAGAATTTATTGTAAAAAGGTTAGCTAATTTTATTGCACAACTTGTAAAAGAGAAAGAGAAGCTTAAGTGTAAGCGAGAGATAGGCAGGTCGGTCATACCCGACCACGTTATAAAACTTCTTTTCCCTTGTGCCCATGAACGTAGGTTGGATCCATTTCGCCGAACCACGTTAAACATTTAGTTTGTCTGTGTGTTTTCTCATCTTCTGCTAAGTTTGTATTTGGTCCCCAAACCAAACAAATTCACAGTTGAGAGAGGGTTGTTCGAGGAGTAAGTTTACCGATTTGCCCTAGAACGAAAATCAGCCGTCAACAAGAAATATACCTAATGTTTGACACATGTTTCAATCGTATACCCAAATTTAGTATAAATTTGAAATATTTTATAATTTTTATGCGGACCAGTAAATACAGTTTTAGGATTTGTATATTTTTAATAATGTGTCAATCTTTTGACTATACGATTAATAATTTCCCTAAAAATTATATTATAATATTTTTATACCAATTTATTATTTCTTAATTTTTGAAATACATGTGATAATAAATTATGAAAAAATTAATATACCTTGCACAAAAAAGTTATTAAAAATGCCATGTGATCCCCTGCAAAATGATTAGGAGACGCCACCTCGTCACAAGAAAAAAAACTTATATTGGACATATTCTATATAACCATTCAATAAATATATGGCATGTATTAATTAATAATTTTATTATTATTATTGGTTAATTTAAAATTTAATATAAATATGTTAAAATATTAATGATTAGGCATACCATATCATCCATACGCCAATCTAGTCTTTCTCCATATGCAACAATACAACATTTTCATGCTCTTCATTTCAAATCAAACGAATGCTTACATTTTCTTCTTTTGCTTCCAACACAAGAATTGCTTATATTCATCAGTTTTTAGAACATTTGAAGCTTAAAATATCTTTACTACACCACAACAGGAGAGCTGAAGAACAAGAAGCTGCTTTTTCTTTTGTCTCCTTTTTAAGGTGCCTCTGTTCTGTAGCTAAAATGAGACAGCACTGCTTCCAGAGACAAGGACACGCTGACAAAAAAATTAAAAAAAAGATAAGAGAAAAAAACCATCTTTTTTTTTTTTCCGTCTCGTAGTTTAGTGGTGTAGAGTTCATGATCTCATATTGAGTTCCTCAGTTCAAATCCACGGAGTGCATATCTTGTAATAGCATGAGACAGCTGAGGGTTTTACTTGCTCCGCTTAAGCTCGAACTATAAAGTGTTTTTACATTTAATTTTTTTTTTTGGAACGTTACAAACTCTGCTGCCAATATATAAAATAACTCGATTCGGGCTTAAACGGAACAGGTAAAATCCTCAGCTACTTCAGGCACGTGGTGGATAGACACGTGGTGGATGCTAACACCATGAGAAGCTTCAGAGAAAATAGTCATAATAGATTTCTCAATGATGTCGTGTCGATCAAAACTGAAAACTACATCTGCCACATCTCCGATGCAACTGCGAAGTTTGATCATAAACCAAATCCATGACTGATCATTTTCGGAGTCCATAATATCAAATGCCAATGGATATATCTGGTTATTTCCATCATTGGCAGTAGCAACAAACAATGATCCCATATACTTGCATTTCAAAAAAGTTTCATCAAGTGCTATTACCGGTCTGATCGATGATAAAAAAAACCACGAATATTTTGACTCATTATAACAGAATAATAAAGAAACCGACCTTCTTCATTCGTATACAAATGAGGAACTGTCCCGAGATTAGTATCCTAAAATACATGTGAATACAATGACAGCAATGCATACGACTCTTCTATAGAACCTCGGACAGCTTGCAATGCAAACTCTCACAATATCTATTGGCTTAACGATTCTGTTGGTATCCAAAAATTTACTTTTGATAATGTCACCAACAATCCGATTACCAAAACGACTACCTCCGGAACCAACATCATCAGAAGTGTAGGTGTATGTCTTCACGTACTCAAATACAATCCAGTTCGAGTTTTGGACTCCATAAACGCTTCGTGCCCGCACTTTCCAGTCATAAGATTGATCAATACAGCGAGCTTCAAATCTTGTTGTTGTTGACCTGCTTACTGTGGTTTTAAAATGTCCCCTTACAACAATCAGAGCCAAGTCTCTACACAGTTCAAGTTTAGAGGATTAGCATTTACCCACCCCCATTTTGCCCCACCCGATATTGATATATTGGTATCTGAAGGCATATCCATCGTAGAAATGATATGAGGGAGACATCGAGATGCATCTGGTCTAATATTCATGGGAACTTATCGAACTTCGGAAATCCGAAGAATATTTTGAAGATCCGAATTAATACTTTGAAGATCCGAAAAATACTTCGGATATCCGAATTAATATTTCGAAGATCCGAAATTTTGAATAAAAAATTTAAAAATTTAAAAATTTCGGTCTGAATTTTAATATATATATATATTGACGGGTGATTTTCGTTCAGGGGCAGTTTCAGGATAACGCTCCCGGGACAATCCTCCTCCAACCGTGAATTTGTATGGTTATGGAAAGACAAAACAACCACAATATCGACAAGAGGGTTTTACGTGGTTCGGCGGAGCGAATCCAACCTACGTCCACGGGCACAAAGTGAGGTATGATTTTTATTACCAAACCGAGCTCGGCCGACCTGTTTTTCAGGAGGGTCTAAAGAAAACCGAGCTGTTTGTTCTCTTTTTAGTGTTTCTTACAAGTAATGCTTAAATGAAATTTTTTCCAACCCTTACAAATGAGATTACCCTTCCTTTATATACTAAGGAAAATACAACACTATTCCCATATCTCTTTGACGTCAGCCATGCGGATTTCCGGCGAATTGACGGGCTCTCCGCCCCAACTTTCTCGCCGAAAGCAGTTCTGCCATCTGACTTCCTGTCATATCATGCCGTTTTATACACTGCCACACTTTAACATTAATGATGACAGCCTGTAAAGATCTCAAGCGGTGATACATGTCAGAGGGAAAAGTCTAAACTATATCGATCACAAGTCAGGCCTCATGTGCACGGCTAAATCGAGCTCATCATCCCGATCCAGGAGAAAGGAGGGTACCGAACCGAGCTACCGGGCTAAAGTGGTCGGTCTCGGCTCTGATGTTGTCGGCCTCCGAGACCCGCATCATGCTGTGTCATCTGGTCGGCCATATCCGGGAAACCGGGTCCGAACACTATAACTGGCCGAGGAATAACCCATACCCACAGAATATTTATCATTCCAAAAGGAAAAATCCCAACTCTGCCCTTACCGTACTGTTCAAATACTTTATCACAAAAATCAACAACAACCATATATATCATGAAAAAATTATGAAAAACTTATCAGTGAATCTAAATTCCTCACGCGGGGTGGGGCCTACACGATGCAATGTTCAGTGTCTGTTCCCGACAGCCGACAGCCGACACCCACTTAGGTGGGGTCAACTTTGAGCATAACGTTGAAACTCTATTTTACAAACCAAATGTAACGTATGCCTTTGATTTGAAGACAAGTTTTTGTAGCCGTTGCCCCTTTTGCATTTTTTATAGAAAGTTTTCTGTTTTGTGTTAATAATTTTTGTTGTTTGGAAAAAAAGTTTCCATTTTAAAACAGAACCCATGGAAAATTGTCAGGTTTTTATTTTAAACAGTGATTTTAGCTACTAGAATGGTTGAGGAGTCTCTTTCAGGTTTGCAAATGTGTTGCTTTTCAATGAAATAGTCGATAAGTTTATTTAATTATTGCCCAAGTCTTTTTTCTTTTTTGAAATAGTTGAAATCCCGTCGTTAAACCATCATTTCGGACTTTCAGATTATTAAAAAAAACACATTCTTCTGGATTCGAATACATGTGAGATCTGAGCTTACACCACCAAGCCACGCTTGGGACATTATTGTCAAGTCACATTTCAATATTGTGCATTTTTCATCAACACATCAATCTCTTTCTGTTTTATAAGCATTATCCTTTAGAAACTTGGCATCAGTTTAATTTTGATCTTTTTATCTTCCGGGCATGTTTGTTTTGTTTGGTTCTGCATTTTTGTCAAGAATTTGAGGAGTTGGGACTGAATTGGTATGCTTTTTAAGTGATCTTTATTTAATTCTTTCTATTGAACTGTGGCTTTGGATTCTTTTTTGTTCTAGAAAATGCTGATGAAACTGCATATGCCCACCACTCTTGTCGTGTGAACTGTATGATTGGTTTTGAACTTTTTGAGGGGTCACTAGTTTATAAAAGGACTTGCACCCAGGTAAGCTTCTGTCTTAATTGCTTGATGCGACTCTACTGCATGCTGTTGGAACCTTTAATGAAATGTTGCTGTACATGTGCCTTCTTCTTTGGACAGACAATTTTGCATTTAAGGCTTGTAGTTGTGTATTATTATCTTATCAAGTGCAGCTAGCTTCAAATTGTTGATTGTAATATTTATCACTAAACTTCACGTTCATAAATGTTAATGTAGTATCCATTATAGAAGTAGACAAGTAGTTTTATCTTTCTAGATTGGGTACTTTGTACTGTGGATTTGAATAGGATTGGAAGCTTCAGTTGTTTTTTGGCCAACCGTGAAGTTTTCAATTCCTAACCTCTCCAATTTCATTTACAATTTGAGAATTTATTTCTACTCCTGTTTTCTTGGCCTTATTATGCATTTGAAATGCTCTTGAAATATCACATTCTAAATTCTCTCTGACAACAGGAGATCAATTCAATTGAACTTCAGTTTCCTCCCTTGTAAATATGTGATTTATGTGAGTATTTTCAATCATCTTTTTTTTTTTGTGTGTGTGTGTGTGTTAATACCCTTCTATTGATCTCCAGTGCAATTTTCCATTGTGATTTCAGGTTCTTATGCATGCTTTTTATTTATTTATTTTAAATTTCTTCATTGGAGCGTTTCTTCCATTTTCCTCTGGACCTGGATTTCGTATTTTGAACTCTATTGAATCATCACTATCTCTTTTTTTATTTATGCTCAAAGCTTTTGCTGTCATATGCTTTGTACAGATTGGGGGGGATCCAAAACAAAAGTCTGAAGACTAGATTTCTGATCCCTAATGAAGGTTTAGATACTTCATTCTTACTCTCTTGTAGACTGTAAATATTTACCATAATGCTCTTTTAAATGATTCTCAAAATAAGTTGAGTGTTTAATTGCTTTAAAAATGTTATGCGCTTGGCAATTCCTTCGGGGAGCTACCCATGATTGTCGTTCATATCTGCTAACTTTACCAGATGGGAATTATATATTTTTGTAAAAATGACTGATAGAATCTGGAGGAACTAAAATATAAAATCCAATGCTGGAACTAAAATATACAATCCAATGCTTCATTTAGAGTTGCAAATTCAATGAGGATTGAGGGTGTCTTTCTAGTTTTTTCATCAGTACTTGCTTGTCTTTCATTTTATCATCTTATGATTGAGATTACTTGGAGAATTATTGCTCAAGTTTTTGTTGTCAATTTGTAATCTCTCAGGCTAGTAAATGATAGGATCCTAAAATCATATGATTTTCTCAAAGATCATAAGGTGCTGATGTGGCAGGATAATAGGGAGGTGGGGGATCTGTAGGTTTTTTACATAAATGCTGATATATTCCTTCTGGATTTATTCGGGAATTAGATTGAAATAACTGGCATTTTCTTTCTCTTCAGTGTTTGGATTTCCATAAATGAATCTCCAAGTGAAAGTTGCCCTTGCTTGTCTCATTGGTCTGATCCGGATTCAGCAAAGTCTTTGCGGTTAGTATGAATGTTTGGATGTTTAATTTTCTCTTTAGAACTTTCTGTCCAATAATGTAATTATATAGGACATAGTATGTACACCTTGGCCTGGACTATACTGTTATTTCTACCACTAAGTAATAGTTGTGAAGCTCTGATTTTGGATATTTACAATGTGGCAGATGAACTTTCTGACATATCAGGTGTAAACAATTGGACGTGTACTTGTTCTTCGTCGTCTCAAGGAGACCAGAGTAATATTCTGAAATCAAACTGCTCTAGATCATGTGATTGCAGTCCGGGTATGCTGCTGATTTTTATGGTATAATCATCTAGAATCTTTAAAACTACTTTAAGCATGTTTGTTTTTTTATAAACGTTTAATAGAACATGATCTTGTTATTATTTAATAGTTACTAACTTTAGTTCACCTACATATGTGTTGAGTTTAGGGGTAGGAAAATTTTAAGGATGGGTTAAAGGGAGAGGACCAAAAAGAAGTTCCAAAGAAGTCTATGTAGCAATGTGCTAACGTAGATAAGTGCAGAATATTCATGATACTAGAGATTCTAATCTAGAGCATACAGTGACATTTTCTCATATTTGAGGGCTAAACAATATAGGATTGAACACTTCAGATTCCATGACCTAATATTTTCGTATTTTGTTTTCGGAATCATTTCTGTCAGATTTACGTACTTTTCAAGAAAGACCGTTTGGCAATCTAATGTGTTTAACTCATGCACCCCACCCCACCCGTTGTCTCCTAGTTTTATTTATTTTTTACACAGTGAAATGATCCCCATACCCAAGGACAGGAAGTTTTATCTGTATGTTTATCTTTTTGACTAATATGTTAACTTGAATTTTGCCATTTATGAGTAAAAATTTGTTGCACGACTTCAGGAGTACCTTGTGCTAAGGCTTAATATGTGTGTTTCCAAACATTTATGTTCATCATCTACGAATGACTTACAGTTATCAATGTATATGAAAGAGTAACTGCATTAGTCATCTGTCTAGCAGATGGAGGATTGAGTGAAGGTAAATGGACATGTATATGTACTGCTGATGAATTACCTAAAGTGGCAGCTAACAGCCACAATACCACCTGTTTTACTGGCTGCACCTGCACTTCTGGTAACTTTTCCTTTATAACTCCTTGTAGAAATAATATATTTTTTAACAATTCAATAAGTCTCAGTGGTAATATTTTTTATTGATGTGCTTACATTGACTCGTATGTTTCAGCTTAATCGCATGGTTTTTCTTTCAAATTGCTTTATTGGGATTACTTGTTCAGATCTATCATGATTTGATATATTCCTGAACTGATTCATATTAAAACAGCTGCTGGATACAACATGAACTAGATTGTGAAATTATCTACAAGCACTTAAACAATCTATAACCAAGAGGGGGTGAATTGGGTAATTAACAAATAATGCGGAATTAAAAATCTTTTCAATATTAAGCTACTTAGTTAGTAGTTTTACCGATTATGTTTAGAATTCAATTTCTACAATTCAAAATAATATAAACCTTGCAATAAATAAGTAAGATAGGGATAGAGAAATTGACATCGGATTTATAATAGTTCAGCCAACTCCTTGCCTACGTCCACTACTCCAAGACACGCTTGAAGATTTCCACTATGTAAAATGAATCCACACTTTACAACGAGAGTTTTCCGGGTTCACTCACAAACCTTCAATGGGGGTTTCTTAAAAGGATCCCTAGCCTTAAGCTTCAACAAGCTTCACACACCTTACAGTTTTCACCAACTCTCAAGGTTTACAATTTTGGGTTTTCAAGGTTCCCTAAACCTTTATACAATGATGAACAATTTGAAACACAAATGTTTCTTACAAATAAGCACAAAGATTTCTCACAAATACGAATTACAAAGATTTTGCAAGTGTGAGAACTGAGAAATACTCAAATGTGATAAGCTCTCTAAAATGAATATGAAGATGAAAGAATGAGCTTTTTCAAATGTAGAGAATGTAAGATGTAGAAGATTTGAAAAACTCTCTTAAACTATTTGGGAACTCACAAAAGATTACAAAGATTTGAACGTGAGTGAATTTACCCAAATGAAATTAAGCTCACTAATTGAATGTGAAGATGTAAACAATGAGCTTTTGATTTTGAGAGTCAAAGAATTAAGAAGATTTAAATCTCTCTTTGATTTTTGCTTTGTAAGATTGATATTCAAAAATGAAAGTGATATGAAAATCCAGAGTAACTCTTAAAATGAAGTAGGGTCTCAATTTATAGTTACAAAACTGGTCAGCCTCATAATTCTGTTCAGAGGCCGGTATGTCGGTCTCACAAACCGGTATGCCGGTTTCACAGTGAAAACGGCTTCTGAAAATATGATCGTTGTTTTTGAAACGTTACACAGTGACCGGCATGGACACCCGTATGGGACCGGTATGCCGGTCATTCTGGGTTTGTCATCGGTATGCCGATTGCAGAGATTGAGAACTTCTGTTCGAGTTGCATTCGAACGAGATTCGTTTGTGGCACGTTTTTCATGCCGTTCAAACGAAACTGTCCATGGACTTCACGTTCGAGTAGCGTTCGTCATGCCGTTCAAACGCAAATGTCCAGAGACCTCTTTGTTCTTCCAGTCATCGGTATGCCAGTATATGGTGATCGGTATGCCGATTTCAAAGAACGGTATGCCGGTTTTAGTGCATAAAACAAGTTAAAACGATTTAAAATAATTATGCACTTGACCGTAAATACCTTTTTTTTTGGAAACGTTGGAAACCCCGCCGCCAAACCACCCGACCCGAGCTTAAACGGAGCAAGTAAAACCCCCTGGCTGCCCCAAGCTCTTACAAGAAACGCACCATCTGGATTCGAACCCAGAACCTTGACCAGGAACTTTATTTGAGAATATACAACTTATAGTG